>VCHN02003774.1:0-13382 GCA_007115665.2 Sequoiadendron giganteum | reverse complement strand
TTGAATCAAAACCTAAAGGTTGAGCAACACATTAGATCTATTTTGGAAAATTTAAACCCTCTGTAGAAAAGCAAATTTATTTTGAAAACCCTCTGTAAAAATTAGATAAAGAAACTTTGAGGATGTAGAAACTTATGGTTTTATAATTTTAGATCTTTTTAGCTTTACTATTCTTTTATTGTTCATGAGTTTGAGAAAAGAAAAGGGTTTAAATAAATTAATTTTAAAACCTCTCTGAAATTTAGTTTTTCTGAATAAAAATTTGCATAATTTCACCTGTAGGTGAATATTATTTCAAAATTTCCCCAAATTATTTATTGGGTTAAATCCATTTTTCTTATATAATATATTATATATATAATACATTTTCATTTTTAATAAAAAAAATTGATTTAAAATTTCTGAGTCACCGTTCGTACGACGTCCGAATTTCATCCATACCAATCGGGTGCATTTCTATAATGAAAGGGTTGCTATTTTGGGGAAGGCTTGGGAGGCTCTGCCTCCACCATCGCCCCCATGAGGGGACGACTGTGGAGGAAGGGCCTCTGCAGCCCCCTCTCCCTTTGATATGTGTTTTGTGGGAGGCACAGCTGCCATTGGCGGCGCCCTCCACGCAGTGTGTGGAGGGAGCGCTGCCAAGGGCAGCGCCGCCCCTCACCGCCTTCATGGAGTTTGGGGAGCAGCGAATGTACAGCCGCGCCCCCACTCTCCCTTCCCTTGTTTGTTAAATGAAACCCTTAAATTTAAGGGGCGTGCGAACTGTTTATTATGTTTCGTTCGTTTATTTTTTAATTTTGTTTTATATAATATATAGTATATGTATATAGTATATAGAATATATATATATTATATATATACACTATGTATTTGGTGTATATTAATTACACATATATATATTTTATGAATATATATGATTAAATAGATATAGGTTAATATGATAGTTGTTTTGCAAGATATCATATTCTTATGTTAAATTGGAGATGGAGGGAATTGGTAATAGAAATAATGCTTTAAAATACTGTAGTAGTATTTATAAAGTTAGATAACATAAGCAATTGGATAATTATGGAATATTGATTTATTTTTTTATCAAAATAATGTGTTTGTTTAGTGAAATATACTAATATAGGTTTGATGTATAAATTACATGAGTAATTTCAAATAGGTGAATAATTAATATTCATTTTTATTTTCTTTATCTTTTTACTAATTGCATGTAATTTGGTTTGGCATGAAAATTTTAAAAGATAAGTTTTGAATGGAGTTTTTAAATGAAATGATTAATATGCATAATTCAGTTTAATAGGAAAAAGGTATTTTATATTAAAGGATTAAATTATTTGAGTTAGTTGGAAAACGATAGGAATCCAGTTAATAGAGAACTGATGTTAGTTGTAGAAGTAAACATTGAATTTGATTTAAATTGTTTAAATTAGTATTTCCTTATATTTGTAGATTGAAGACACTTGCTTAATTATTTCAATTAAGTTGAAAGAGCAAAAGTTTGTATTATTGTGAATAAGGATTTTTAAGGATAAAATTAGAATGCGTGGTATAGGTTTTGAATAGAAAATTGAAAAGATGGTTAGCGATAGTTTTACGTTGTATTAAAAGTAAATTAAGAATTATTTAGTTTGATGAGGCAACTAATTATGTTTTATTTATTTCCATAGAGCAATTTAATCGTTGTGATTGGAATATTAAAGAATATATGTAATTAAATTTGTTAATATATATATATTTGGTGTCTATATAATATGGAGCATATATATATATATATTAAGTGTAAATTCATTATCGTATTTTATTTTAATAAGATGCATGCAATATATTATTGAATAGAGATTTAAAATGGATTGATTAGTGTATATGGGAAAGTGGATAGAGAAACAATATTTTATTATATTAAAGTGATTGCATATTCTAACTAGAAAATTGAATGAGATGTAAGATTTGGTTAGGAAATGGAAAGAGTTTACTTGCATGGATTTGTGTCGATTTAAAAGTAAATTAAGAAGTTATTTTATTGATGAAGCAATCAATTATGTTATTTATTAATTTCTATTTAGATTAATTGAATCATTGTGATTGGATTATGAAAAAGATATGGATTTAGTATATCCAAAAGTAGTATCTTCCTCATGATTATCTTAAAAGATTTAATTCTCTGTATTCAATAAAGAGAAGTAAGTTTAATTATTTTAGATTTCCAATAATAAAAGGGAAATAGGGGTTATGATTATTTTAGATGATCTAGTTATCGTGTCTTTGACTTTGTCAACACTACTCATTGAATGAGTATGGATTTAGGAAATCCAAATATTAGATTTGATTAATGACTTGAATGCTTTTGTTGCTATGTCATCAAGTTGCATTGTTGGTTTTGGGATTTAGTGTTAGTCCTAAATTATAAGTCTTCCAGGAGAACTTAGAGGATGAGGGTTGTTGAACCTTTATGTCATCCAATTGTTTTCCCTTGGGTAGTGCATGGCGTCTTTTCAGTTTACTCGATTTCATGAACGGAGATGTTTTGTACCTCTTGTGAAAGGAGTGGACTATATGGTTGTTGCCTCCAAGATGTTTGGAGTGAGTTCTATTATTTGTATCCTCCTTGTGTTGGAGTGGTTATGATGCCTAGTTTGTATGCACTTGTGTTTCCCTTAGTGATTGGTTTGTGAGTGTGTTGTCCATTAGAAGAGTGACTTTTTTTAGGGGCTGGAGCCCAAAGTGGTAAACCGGGTAACCTTCAGAAGTGAGTTAATCAAGTGATAATTAAATTAATGTACTTAGATGATTAGGATGCAGTTCACACTAATCAAGATAATTTAATCCTCACTCATAGACACAAGGGCTCGTTTAGACTTTGGATGAGTGAGAAGGCCTGGAATGGCATAGTCATTTACCTTGTCAGTACGAGAGGTATTTGATGCCGCATGAGTGAGTATGAGTGTCAGGATTTGGTTGAGGCCACCAGGGCTATCAGAGCCTATGAAGGATGCCCAGAGGAGATCTTATGACTACTATGCGATGACACTCTATCTAAGACAATTTTTGTTAATTGTTTTATGTGTATGGTTCTGTGAACATACTTGATTAATATCATGTCTGGAAGCAATGTGACCTATGTCAGTGATGTTGGAGTTGTACTTGATTTGTACTTGTATGGTGATTGAGTTGTACTTGTTAGTTCATTTGTTCATTATGTCACATGAGTCTTTGGTTAGGCAAGGCTTTTGCATTGTAGATCTTTGTCCATGTTGCATTGTTAATGTCTCCTAGCATGGTGGGCTTCTCGGTGTAGACACATAAAAATGACATAGACCTGCGACCACTATTTTACCACTTTCCATCCTAGCATAATTGTAACATTTGAATTATGTCCCTAACCCACATTCAACTATTAATTAAATAATTCATGATTATTTAATTAATTCATAAACTTTCATTCTTCATGATTATTAAATAAGTAAATCTTATTTATTTAATTTAATATGTCACTAATTATCAAAGTCTTCTAATAATTAAATAAATACATCGATTTATTTAATTAATCCTTATCATTAATGTCCTCCTGATTATTAAATGAATATATTTAAAATATATTTATTTAATGTGTCACTAATTCCTAAATCCTCTCTTAATTAAATAAATTCATTTATTTATTTAATTAATTAACTACTTCTTCTAAATTAAATAATTATTTTAATTATTTAATTATGGCATGTGACACTTATATATTTTTAAATAAAACAAATCATTTAAAAATATCTCACATACTTAACTGATTCTTCATTTAGTAATTAATTTCAAAAATCAATTACTAATTACCTCACAAAATCTTCTATTTTGAATTAATTTAATTCAAAAGGGAAATATTCCTCTACAAATCAAGTAATTTCTAAAATTATTGATTTTCTAAAATCTCATCCTCCTGTCTTCTGATTTTTACTAATTTCATCTCCACTGTCACATTCAGTCTAGATTTAATTAATTTAATTAAATCTTATTTACACATATGGGTATTTTTCCCTAACCCTAAATGAGAGTTGCCTTATTGAATCTTGACCTTTGATTCTAGGGCATTCTTCAAATCTCTCATCTCGTCCGTCCATTCAAGATTGCATTTTCTATAAAATGACAATCTTGATCTCATTTTCAGGGTCGATCAATCTTATCTCTTGAATCTTATCGATCATTTACTTAATATATTTTGGCATTCTCATTCTCACACATTAGGCATATTTTACTTAATTACTTGCATAAGTAGAATTAATTTTCTAGTTTTGCATAGAGTATAGATTCATTTAAAATCCTTCAAAAGCATTGTTAAGGCTAGGCATTAGAGAAGTTTGCTCACAAAGAAATCTGAGGGCATTCCATCATTGCAGCAAGGCTTGAGAAGGTGCAATGGAAGCAATCATGAATAAAGAAGATTGGTGAGATCATTCCATTTCACTTTATTTTCCTTTTTATATTCTTATGTGTTTCATTGTTTGATATTAAACTAACTTGCAGGTACAGCTAACTGTTTGAATCTTATCTTGCAGGATTTTTTAGATCATTACATTGGTGAACCCGACAAGTTTGTTTAACACATTTTTTGTAGATTTGTTGCTTTTCTTGTTTGTTTTTGTTGTTTTGCAGGTTACAGCCGAGAATTCGCACAAAATCCCGTCATCTTCTTTAGAGCACAGAAAAATGGGCGAATGAAAAATTAAAAAATGATTATCTGGGTTTTGTAAGCCTTGTTTCTAGCTTTCCAAAACTTCAAACGATTTAAAATTTTGTTAAGATTTGAGAAAGTTATGGTCATTTTACTATTTGCTGTTTTTTTTTAAATTCTGGTAAAAATTTCGCCTTTTAGAATTGTAATCTGGATCCAACGCGACCGCGGCCAGTCTTTTTTTTCTGGGTTTTAAATGAACCAATCCTAGGGTAGACACACTTAAGGATTAAATTTATCAACCTTAGGGGGCATTTTTTTTAAATTTGGAATTTATCAATCTAGGATAGTCACCACACAAAATTTTGTTGAATTAAAATGAACACCATGTCTGTGTGAAGCAACATCTTCACTTAGATTAGAAAATATTTTTTGTGGGATTAAAATTGAACACTTGCTTTGTTTGTTTTGGATAGTAGGCATATGCTCTCCCCTTTACTGGGTGATCAAAAAGCCAGACCTATCTTTTCTTTCATACTTATGCATTTATTGCTTTCATACAACCCTTAGTAGGCCTGCCGTAGTGGGAAAAAGTACTCACCCTATGGGAACGACCTAAGTGGGAACACCTAAAGCCAAGGTTTCCAACCCACTGTAATCAAAAGAAAGTTGTTAATGAAAATTCAACTTGACAGTAGTTGATAGGATAACCATCCCCAAAACCTTTGTTCTAAAGGTTGGGAGGTCTCTCGAGGGAGTATATCCATTGTCACACTGAACGGAAAGACTTACTAAGAACCTAGTGTAGTAGCCAGCCGTGTCAGTAACCAGACATCCTTTCAATCACGGTGCAAGGGGAGGGAAGAATCTCCCCCCAAGACACTCACCATATAATCACCACAGACTGTTTGCTCAGGGGATTCAGTATCCACTTCCGTCACCTTGAGTACGCACCTGGAAAAGACAAAAACACGGGCGCCCTTTAGGGGGTGACAAGGCTGTGTGAGTCGACGTGATTTTAAGATGTGGGCTGTGATTGTGAGGATGACCCACTTGAATTTTAAGAATGAGTCTGTTTGAACAAGCATTTCATATTTTTGATTTTTGTGTTTGCCAAGAATTCTTAAAAATCTTCAAACAAATTACAAAATCACAAATTGGAATCATAAAAACTAGTTGAAAACTACAAACTGTGTTTGGGTTTTTCCCTAAAAATTGCATATTGCGACACAAGCGCTCTACTGCACCGCATTCGACATCTGAAAAACTGCATTCAATCTGATGAGCTGCATTTGAGCCATCAAGAGCTGCATTCGCTTTGTCAAAATGCAATCGACAATTATAGAGCCGCATTTCCAATCAGTGAGCCGCATTCGGTTAATTGAGCTGCATTTGCCATACCAAACCGCATTTGTTGTCTAAAACGCTGCATTTGCCATTTTGCAAAAACAAGTCAAAATCCTGCAATGCATCTGCTTTAGTGCACCACATATGAGACCTTAAATGACGCATTTGCCTGTCAATTGGGAAAAAATTAATTTTGTCAAAAATTAGCAAGGCACTTGTCCAAGTCATCCATCTTCACATTTTAGTCTTCATCTAGCTTGCAATCCGTCATCCTCATCTTCATAGGAAAAGTATTAAGTCCTCAAATTTACACCTTTGGGATAGGCAAACTTTCCTTCCTTTGTCAAAACTTTTGTCTCAAAAATACATTGTCATTGGACCAAGTCAAAACAAATTAATCCTAAGTCATCGTCCTTTGGTGAGCTACTTCCAACTCATAAGTCTAGTGTGGAAGTCTCACCTTGTCATTTTATCATCTTGTCCTACAAATCAGTCCTTTGACAATCCAATCAGAGACATTGGCTAGACTTTGAGCAGTTAGAAAACCTTTCCTAAAAATCATTCGACATAAGGCATCCCCTTTTATCACTTTGCATTTTCACCTTGCATAGTCTTAGTCTCATTTCATCCACCATCATGTCTTCAAGTCACGATGACATGCTTGCTAGTCAAATTGAATACCAATTCAATAGTAAGGGTCAAGCACAACTTGCTAGGGACTTCAAAACGCTATACCTACAATGCAAGTCCAAACACACCTCACCCTCTAGTCCTCCATCCATCCATCCCTCTTACCAACAGTCCAATAGTCCTGGTCTGCTATCCATCTACTATCAAGGGTCCCATAACACCATCCATGGCACCGAGTCACAACAAACTTCCATCAGTCATACCCACCCTAACTTTGACAAGGGAAACCAACCCTCCATTAATCCATTCCAAGCATCCACATCATATCTTAGTCCTTCATCTTATCTTAGTCCGTCATCTACGTCATATCAAAATCTTCCATTCATGTCATATCCTAGTCCTTCATCATATGCTAGTCCTCCATCCACGTCATATCAGAGTCTTCCATTCATGTCATATCCTAGTCTTCGTCATATCCTAGCCCACCACCCACTTCATATCCTAATCCTAGTCCTTCATCCACGACAAATCCTTGTCATACATTCATGTCCTATTCTAGCCCATCATCTCTCAACCAAGTCCAAAGCTCCATGTCATACTCTAGTCCATCATACACCAATCCATTTCAAGACACTCGATTGGGTCATGAAAGCATATCTAGTCATGGTCTCCAAAGTCCCATCCCATCTCATAAACTTGAGGAAACATGTCAAGAGGCAAGTCCAAAGCACAACATTATAACATCACCGTCATGTCAAGATCAAAGTAGTCCATTCCATGACTCCATCTTTACGTCCATTCAAGAAGTCCTCCTAGACAATAATGGCATACCAAATACACCTATCTTTGGTCAAGAGTCCATCCAAAACCATGTCATTCAAGAGGAACCTATCTTCTTTCAAGACACTACTTCCAATCATGACATTCAAAATGCACCCATCTTTGATCAAGACACTATCTTTGATCAAGAAGTCCAATATGATCCACTCCTAGACCTCTATTCCATTCACAATGAAATGCTTGAAGACAATTCCATTCAAACTTCAAGTAATGACTCCCAAAAGTGAGACACTTGCCTCCATGGGACACATAGATGATCTACCACTAGAACAAGAATATTCTAGCATGGACATATTTGAAAATAATCAAGCTATAGCTGAATTTAGTGGGCTCTATGACAATGACCATGAAGATGGTTTTGACACAGACTTGGAAGCACCAAGAGAATCATCGGAATCTGACATGTCACCTGATCAGATTGAAGATATAAATCAAAAACCTGTCCAACATGTCAATAAAGCTACAACATCCTATCAATTAGGATCATCTAAGTTTTTCAGAGCAGGCTTTCTTACAGAGGAGAAGATTTCAAGCATTAATCTTCCCAATAAGGATGGGTTAGCATCTTGCTTCCAAAATGACAAGTATCCCATCGCCAACAAAATCTGTCAGAACATGCATTATCAAGGCAAAGGATTAGGCCTACACGAACAAGGAATTCTGGAACCTGTACAAGTTCAAGTACATTACAGACATCAAGGTCTTGGCTATTCATCAGTTGGAAAATCAAAAGACATTAGTGGTCCCTCTTCGATACTGGGGGCAACTTTATCTAATACAAATGTCAAAATGGGTATCATGAGTAGTCCTTGTCATAAGATTGTTGCCAATACCCCTTCCCTCCACACCCCAAACCATCATTCCATCATGAATAAACCTTCCATTTGGAACCAACAAAAGTCTTACAAAATACAAAATCAAATGTCAAAGGCCATCAAATCAGACAAAAAGTCAAGTGGACAAATGAAGCTAAAATGGATCCCAAAACAAAATGGATCAAGTCAAGAATCAAGCAAAGAAAAGATGCAAAATTCAAAAGTCAATCAAAATGTGGAGCCACAGCACAAGAGGATTCCCACATACAATACATGTCCACCTCCATCAAAATGGCCATCAAGAAAGACATATGAAAATGTTGGTTCCAAACAACATCCTAACCCAACACCCAAAGTTTGGAGAGTAAAAATAGCTACATCCAAACATCCAACCAACTCGTCCACATCCACCATCATCCATCATAATCCTACATCATCCTTAAAGTCCAAACATCCCATGTCAAAAATTCATCTCATCTTGGAAACAACTCTCTATCATAAGGACTCTCATGGCGCTCTATCGCGATGTGCGTATTCTGATAAAGCCAACTCTAGTATCAACAAAGATCACAATGACATCAATCAGGTGTATGCAAGCGCTATCATCCTGACAAGGCAACTACTTCAGAAAGGTCACTACATCGGCATCATCAAAGGCTTCAGCATAGTCAGTGGTCATATAAAGCATCAAGGCTATCCGACAAAAATGCAAAAAAAATCAAAAATCAAAAAAATTGTCCCTTGATGAAAATCTGGCAAACAGGCGTCTTGGTGACACCAAAAAAATCAAAAAATATCAAAAACAGTGAAGAGAAAAATTTCGTCCAACAGTGAAAACCTGGCAAACAGGCGCTTTGGATAAGTATCATGATCAAAACCTGGCAAACAGGCATCATGTGTAGAATAAATCATCTATGTGGACCATTACACTTGGGGGCAAGTTGTCTTATCTCCCATGCATTTCCCATGAAATCTTTCCATTCATCCATCTTGGCTCTATCATGTTCATCCATTCTTCTACCTACTTTGATCTTGACAAAGACTAAGGCGCAAACACAAATTAGACTTTGGAAAACTTTTGACATGTCCATCCTTTGGTCATACACTAGTCAAAAAATACCATGTCATTATCTTCATAGCCTCCTTTTCACTATGAAACATCATCCTTGGAGACCATATGATAATTCTCCTAGTCCAAGTCATCAATCTTTCTTACCTTATACCTATCACCCATCTTGGTTTCCCTTGTCAATGGTTTACAAATCCCTCGTCATTCCATCCAAGTCATTTCAAATGCAACAATATGGCACCCTAGCACATTATCCAAAACATTCCTTGGCTTTGTCCCTAGACCTGCTGCAGACTTTTATACTCTTGTCATAACATTGTCATCTTCATGTTGTTTTGGGATGTGTCCTTCCCACGTCAAACAACATTGTCATTTTCACGTTGTTTCGAGATGTGTCCTTCCCACATCAAACAACGTTGTCATCATCATCATCACCTGTCCATCGGTATTCAACTTGGCTAGCAGCAAAATCATGGTTGTCCTTGGATTCATGTGTGTCGGCATCATCCACATGCATTTGTCACAATTTTTGTAAAGCATCAAAAAGTCATAAAAATACCAAAAAGTCCTGAAAAAAGATAAAAATTTGAAAATTGTCCTGAGAAAACACAAAAACATTCAAAAAAGTGTCAAAATCCCAAA
This sequence comes from Sequoiadendron giganteum, assembly GCA_007115665.2. Taxonomy (NCBI): domain Eukaryota; kingdom Viridiplantae; phylum Streptophyta; class Pinopsida; order Cupressales; family Cupressaceae; genus Sequoiadendron; species Sequoiadendron giganteum. Next base: position 3,373 of record VCHN02003774.1, on the reverse strand, counting down.
AACAGAGTCAAAGTCAATATCAGTCCTATCAATTTAGTCAGTCGTGTCAATCAATCTTTGTCATTTGTTTGAACTACGTTGTCTCTACGCCTTTGCTACGTAGGCAAGATTCATTTTTGAATCCCCGAGACATTAGGTCAGTCCCTTTAGGTTGTCAAAGTAAAATTGTAAGTCAAACTTGGTCACGTCTTTTAAAATAGTCATTTGAAATGTCAAACGTCAAAATCAAGTCCAAATCAGACAACATAAGTAAATCAATTACACAGTCAGCATCAGTCAACTTGCCAAGACATTGGTCAAAATGTCAATCTCATCACTTTTGGGTCCTCTTCAAGATGTGTCCTTCTTGGATTTGGATCCCGTCAAAGTGTCATTTTTCCTTTTCAGGATGTGTCCTTCCTGAACTTAGGCACCGTCAAACCGTCAGAACCATCAAAACTATCAAGCTTTCAAACAATTAATCTTCGACAAACAAACATTGGCAATACAAAGTAAACGACTGTGAATTTTTGGCTATTTTGTCTTATCTTTTTATTGACTTGTCTTTTGGTCATGTTACTAGCTACCTCGAGGATGTCCCCTGAAGGATTTAGAGGTGTGACGAAGTCTCATGACCTATTTTATTTTTCTTTGGCTAATGTCTGTGGATTGTCTTGACAAAAAGACTGGGGCAAATGGGCCTCTAGTATGAGTTAGGACATTCCTTGTCTACGATTGTCTATTTTGCAATTGGATGACCTTGCACACCTTGGTCTATGTCATACCCTGGTGTTTGTTGTGCATTTGTGTCATTTTTACTGCCCAATGATGATTCGAGCAACACGTATTAGCACCCTGGCAAATATTGAAGGATTTTAACATGCATTTCATTTTTCGCACTAACTTGCATTTCCTTCTATCCTAGCATTCATCTTTTTCTCTCTACCATTTCTTTGTCTCATCATATTCTAGTCTTCTCATTAATTTTGAGAGCATGCCCGTGTTCTTGGAACCCAACTGTCCTCTCGAGGGGGCATACCGCTACCTCCTCGTTATTCTTCCTCAACTTATTTTGCACTAGGGCATGTTTTGGACTTGTTTTCTTTGCCATAACGCAACAAGCTGCATTATGACAAAGAGGGGCAAATGTAGACACCTAAAAATGACTTAGGCCTACAAGGGACATTTTATCACCTTTTTCCCTAGCATAATTATGACATTTTAATTATGTTTCTAACCCACATTCAACTATTAATTAAATAATTCATAATTATTTAATTAATTCATAATCTCTCATTCTTCATGATTATTAAATAAATAAATGTTATTTATTTATTTTAATATGTCACTAATTGTCAAAGTCTTCTAATAATTAAATAAAGTCATCAATTTATTTAATTAATCCTTATCATTAATGTCCTTCTGATTATTAAATTAATATATTTTAATATATTGATTCAATATGTCACTAATTCCTAAATCCTCTCTTAATTAAATAAATTCATTTATTTATTTAATTAAGTAATTGTCTCTTAATTAAAATTAAATAATTATTATTAATTATTTAATTTCCTTATGTGACACTTCTATATTTTTAAATAAAGAAAATCATTTAAAAATATCTTCACATAGTTAACTAATTCTTCATTTAGTAATTGATTTCAAAAATCAATTACTTATTATCTCACAAAATCTCTATTTTGAATTAATTTAATTCAAAATGGAATTATTCCTCTACAAATCAAGTAATTTATAAAATTACTGATTTTCTAAAGTCTTATCCTCTTGTCTTCTGATTTTTACTAATTTCATCTCAACTGTCACATTCAATCTTGATTTAATTCATTTAATTAAATCTTATTTACACCTATGGGTATTTTACCCTAACCCTAATTAGGGTTGCCTTATTGAATCTTGACCTTTGATTCTAGGGAATTCTTCAATCTCTCATCTTGTCCATTCATTCAAGATTGCATTTTCTATAAAATGACAATCTTGATTTCATTTTCGGATCCATGATCATTTGTTTACACTTTTATTATAGGCATTCTAGAGATCATAGACTTTATTTACTATTTGCATATTAGAAATTGCTTTCTAGTGTGCATAGTTTGATATTTTAAAATCCTTCAAAAGCATTGTTAAGGCTAGGCATTAGAGAAGTTTCCTCACAAAGAAATCTGAGGGCATTCCATCATTGCAGCAAGGCTTGAGAAGATGCAATGGAAGGAATCATGAATAGAGAAGATTGGTGAGATCATTCCATTTCACTTTATTTTCCTTTTTATATTCTTATGTGTTTCATTGCTTGATATTAAACTAACTTGCAGGTACAGCTAATTGTTTGAATCTTATCTTGCAGGATTTTTTAGATCATTACCAGTGCTGACTCATGAGAAATCAGATAATGGAACTAATGGGACCATGAAAACTTTAGGGTTCCACCAAGTTCTACAAAGGAATACTGATTCCTATACAACATTGAAAATAACCAAAAAAATGGTCAAGATGATTATGGATGAATTTCAGTACATACAGGGAGAGGACAAAATGATCAAGACATAAATAGATTATTTCCATACCCTGACGCAATGGTATATACTGAGGATAGTAAAAGATGATGACTGGCTAAGGGACCTTGAAGAATGGAAAAGGGATTTTAGTTAGATTATTCGTCAATGTATTACTAACATACAGAAGGATGGTGACATTAGTCTCTATATTATTAACTTGATTCTGGATGGATTGGTTGCTTTCGATGCTAGGTATTTGAATTTTTTTACTGATGCAAAGGTGTTGTTAGATAATCCATGGCGAGTTAATTTTGCAAATGTACTAAAGATTCAAGGATACAAGTTACCATCAGATTTCACAATATATTAGTGGGAAGAGAAGTTTCTAGCTTCTGAAGAGTAAGTCTTTGGGACAAATAAATTTGGATGTTCTATCATGGAGATGAAAACCTTATCGAATCAATGATCATAGATCTTTGATGTTGATTTATGGATTTACCCAATGTTTTAAATTTCATATATTTCCTTAATTATGTTAATCCAACTCATAGTTAGATTACCGAAGAGGTTTAGTTTTGAAATGTTGCCTCATTTTGTAAAAGTCTTGAATCTTGTTTTGCTTCATGTATAAGATGAAAACCAAGGCTGATTATGAAAGGATTCAGAAAAAAAAAAATCCATCATCATATTCACGTTCCACTATTCCACTTCCACTCATCCACACTCATATTTCAATATATCTCAAAACACTTATGCTATTACTATATCAATTTTGAAGTAGAATCGATGGAGAAGATTGCTCATATTTTGTGATCTACTTTCAGTGTTCAACTGTTGTGTTGAAGTTGAATATTATATGTTATTGTGTTCTCTCCAAAGTA
>VCHN02003685.1:0-13574 GCA_007115665.2 Sequoiadendron giganteum | reverse complement strand
TCTAGGCCTCCAGCCCCTTCTGTCGAGCCCACGATCGCATGGAGAACCAGAGGCTCCGCCCAGCCCCCTACCCTACGCCCACAGTCGTATGGGAGACCAAGGGCTGAAATTTTTTTGCAGGGGGACCAAATTTTTGCACCAACAGCCAGATGGCCATCAAATTTTTTGCAGTGAAGTACTGACGTCAGCGTCCGTACGGCGGTGTTTGTCCCCTCCTAACCCTAGTTTTCTCTAAAGAAGTAGTTTTTTTGTTTTTGGCATAACTTGGGCATACGGTATCAAAATTGGGCAAACGAGATATCGTCGGAAAGCTGGTTCCAAGTACTTTCATTTGGTGCAGTTTATTTTACAGTATTTTCCTGTTTTAATGCATTTATTTCTGGTTGAAATCAGATGTTTATTTTATGCTTCCGAGCTCATAACTTTTTGCCACAATCTCTGATTTTCGCTATCTTTACGGCATTGGAAAGGTATTAAGGAGCTCTATGTTTCTATCGATGCAATTTTTTCTGTATCTATCCCAGGTTTATCATTATTTCAGATTTGGCCTGATGGGTCATTTGGAGATTACTTAGATATTTTGATAGTTGGGAGAGTACAACTTGCATCTTTGCACTTCATGTTCAGTGATACATCATTCAATAATCGACTGCTGCTTCATAGATTCCAGTGTTGTTCCCATTTGGATTTTTTGAGTGTTCCATGGCATTGGGTCTGCTGTCACATTATGATGATTCTGATATGGTTTCTTGTAGACAGAAGTATCTTTCCTTGCTTGCCAGATTGCGGTTCTAGTGTTACTCTACAGTTTTCTTCCAGTGCTTCTTTGCAGCATGTCATATCATTGTAGGGGGGTTTTTTCCCACTAGGTTTTCCTCCTCTACCTCTTTCTTGCATTTGTAAATGGGTACCTAATCAGGCCTAGTTGTCGGGACCCATCTTTGCTTGCATGCATCTTATTCTAGTGTTTTAGCTTCTTCCTAAGTTCATCTTAAGGGGGGAGTGTTAGAGTAATAAGTTATATGCTTAATTAATTATATCATACTGGTTAATTAATTAAGTCACTTATTCCTCTAGTTGCTTAAGCTAAACTTAGGCACATTAATAATTGATTAATTATTAAGTGTGCACACTAGGGTTTTATTTAGGGTTTCTTGATCTCCTTCATAAGGATTGATCTCTTTATAATATTTGAGATTCTAATAATGCATTTTACACTTTGAGGTTTACAGAACATCTTGTTGGTTTTGCATGTCTTTTGCATGTGAGAGGTGATTGCATGCAGGTGATCTTGGATTCTAACAAGCCTTTCCTATGTTACACACATAGATACCATGTAGTTCAACTAACACAAACCTATGTTTTTGGATTTTTCTTTTTCAAATTAACTTTTTGACATTTTTTTGGATTTTTGATATGATACGGATGGTTGATACCTCTCTAACGATGATTGATGTTGCACTTTGATCTTTTCTTTTGTTTTTCTTGCCATACTATTGTTCTCCCTTTGGTGAAATCTATGTTTTTGTTTCCCCTAGTGATATCCAGATGTTGCCCCAAAGCTTTGGAGTGAGACTTGACTATGTGAAAATGATTTTGATATGGATGCAAAGATGGCCAAACTATTGACATGATATGAAATGGTACTGATTGCCAAACTAATGATCCTAATATATATTAAAATAGATGGGAAATCTGATCTTAGAATCACATACGATGCTTGTTTCCAGGTTTTCACCATATGTTTTGATTAAAGTCTTTGTTTTATGTATTTTTCTCATTTTTTACTTTTTTTTCTTTCTTTTTGTATTTTCTATTTTTTTAATATTTTTGCATTGCCAAGATGCCTATTTGCTAGGTTTTCATCAAGGAAACCATTTTCAGAAGTTTGACCCATGCACTAGGAGATTCAAGCATAGAACTTTCAGAGATGGATACTGTTGATAGGTTCATCAAACAAATCCCCTTCTAAAGTTGATAGTTGATATGCTCCTGATCCATACACTAATATGACAACAAAAGGACCAAGCCAATTAGGCTCAAATTTCCCTTTCTTCTCCCTATCCTGCTGATTCCTGGGATTTTCCTTTAGTACCAAGTCACCAACTTGAAAGACCCTCATTTTTACCCTGTGGTTGTAACTTCTTGATATCCTTTGTTGATAAGACATTAGATGATTAATAGCCTATTGATGATGCTCATCCAACAACTCCAGTTCCTACAGTCTAGATACCCTATAGTCTTTGTCTAAAATGATACCTCTGAGTGATACCCAAAGGGATGGAATTTCAACTTCAATGGGCAATATGGCTTCTGACCCATATACCAAGGCATATGGTGTAGCTCCTGTTGGTGTTTTGATACTTGTTCTATAGGCTCATAGTGTAGGATTGAATTGGACATGCGAATCATGTCCAATATCATTAACCGTCTTTTTGAGAATTTTGAGTATTGTTTTGTTTGAGGCCTCTGCTTGGCCATTCCCTTGAGGATAGTACGATGTTGAAAAATGATGTTGGATATGAAAATTCTCACATAGCTCCTGGACATCTTGATTCTTGAAAGGTCATCCATTACCAGTGATAATGGATTGAGGGATTCCATATCGACATATTATGTAATTCAAAATGAAAGAGGAGATATGCTTCCCAATGATGGTTGTAAGAGGCACTACTTCAATCCATTTTGTGAAATATTTTGTACCTATTATAATGAACTTGTGTCCATTGGATGAAGATGGATTTATTTTTCCTACTAGATCTAGGGCCCATTGACAAATAGGCTATGTTGATGTAAAGGGATGTAGTTCTTGTGCTGGTGCATGAATTATATTGTTGTGAATCTGATATTTTTGACATTTCTTGACAAAATGATAGGATTCTTTGTCCATGCATGGCCAATAATATCCCAAATGGAGGAGTTTCTTGGCTAGAGTTATCCCACTCAAGTGAGTGCCACAAATACCCTCGTGAACCTCACGTAGGGCCATTTCAGATTCATCGTGTTCTAGACATCAAAGTAAAGTACCATCAAGACCTTGACGATAAAGTATGTCGATGATTAAAGTATGTCGTTTGGATTGGCAGATGAAGTTTCATTTTTGGTTCCTGGATAGATTAGGAGGAAGGAAATCATCTTTCAGGTAAGAATAGGTATTTTCATAGATGGAGGTTTCAATGGTTTCTAGATGGTAGATGGTAGAGGATTTTGAATTATTATGGGAAGGACATGATACTTGTTCTACGATAAACTCATAACAAGCATGCTTCTCAGGCAATTATAGCCAAAGCATCTGCAACTTTGTTCTCTGCCCTTGGAATTTGATTAAACTTGATACTAAAAAAGGACTGTTTTAGAACATCTAGTTGTTGCTTGTAGGGCATCAAATTTTCATCCTTTGTTTGATACTCATCATTTACATGATAAATAACTAGTTGAGAGTCCTCATATACCTGTAAGTTCTTGATCTTCCATTGAATTGCTATTTTGACCCCAATGATCAATACTTCATATTCTACCACATTATTTGTACACTAAAACATGAGTCTATATGATTTTGGAATGGTGTGTCCTTGTGGAGAGATGAATAAAATCCCGAATCCTAATCCTCATTGTGTGTATGATCCATCAAAATATAATACCCATTGTTGGGGCATCACTGTCAGAATGTCCACATCTGGAAACTCCATTGTCATTGGTCGATCATCTGGTAAAGGATCCTCAACCAATTGTTCAGCAATTGTCTAACTCTTGATTGCCTTTCTCTCTTCATATTGAATGTCAAATTCACTTAATAGCATGACCCACTTTTCCAGTCTACTTGTTAAGGCAGCTTTATTGAGTAGAAATTTTAAAGGATCGATCTTTTCCATTAGGTTGATTGTATGAGTTAGCATATAGTGTCTCAACTGTTGAGTAGAAAACACCACCATTGGGCAAGATTTCTCTATGAAATTGTAATTGATTTCATATCCATTTAATGTTTGGCTGATATAGTAGATGGCATGTTCTTTTCCTTCATAATCCTCTTGCGCTAATAGTGCCCCCAAAGAGATATCTATTGTGGCAATATACAATATGAGAGGCCTTCCTTCTATTGGTGGCATGAGAATGGTTGGTGACATTAGATACTATTCGATTTTATTGAACATTGTTTCACACCCCTCATCCCACTTGAAAACTATATTCTTATGCAATAGATGATTGAAAGGATGACTTTTGTCCCCTAGCTAGGAGATAAATCTTCTAATCAATTGGAGCCTTCCCTGTAGTGATCTGAGTTCACTGATATTCGTAGGAGGTGGCATCTCCATTATTGCTTTGAATTTTTTTGGATCCACTTCAATGCCCTTTTCTAAGACAATGTACCCTAATAGTTTTGCTGATGTGACCCCAAAGACACACTTCTTGGGGTTTAACCTGACATTGAATTTCTCCATCTGTGTGAAGATATTGTCTAGGATATGCAGATGTCCTCCACTTAATCCTCCATGAAAGTGTGCATCATATCATGGAAGATTGTCGTCATTGCTCTTTGATAAGTGGCTTATGTGTTTTTTAGACCAAATGGCATGACGTTCCAGCAGAAGGTTCCCCATGGACATGTAAAAGCCTTCTTTTCCTGGTCTTCTAGAGATATTTTTATTTGATTGTATCCAAAGAAACCGTCCATGATTGACAACATGGGATGCCTTACCATCAAGTCCATGATGATGTCGATATTTGGTAATGGAAAATCATCCTTTGGGCATGCTTTATTTAGGTCCCTAAAATTTGTACATATCTTAATGCTATTGTCCGGTTTTGAAATGGGTACAATGTTTGATATCCACTCGGCATAGTCTATAGACCTTATGAATCCAACATCTAGTAATTTCTTTAGCTCTGTCTCTACCATCAATGTGATATGGGGATGCATTTTTCTCAATTTTTGCTTGATAGGCTTGATTCCTATGGGCAAAGACAAGTGATGCATGAGTAGATTTGGGTCTAAGCCTGACATATCAGAATATGACCAAGCGAAGTTGATGCTTCTTTCTTTAAAGAATTTGATGAATTTCGGTCTCTCTTGATCTGTCATGGATTTTGCAAGATGTAGGATTTTTTCCTTTTCTTTAGTGCTGATATTCACAAACTATGTTGGTTGCACTAGGACTGATGATCGCTCATGATAATGTTCTGGAAGAGTGTAAAATCTTCCATCCTTCAGTGCCTTAGAAAGGTTTTCACTGTTAGATGCGTTCTTTATTTTTTCTTTTTCTAGATCTAATGCTACCATAGAATGGTTTTCACCATTAGATCTATTTTCCCTATTTTCAATTTTGCAACTGGAAGATTTGACACCCTTTTTGCCGAGTCGTGTTGTTATGAGTGTTATAGATAGAACTTGTATCAGGTTTGCTATGATATAGGAAATTCACGATTGCATCATCATTTGTAAATATCAATATAGTCAAAGGATCGACAGGTTCCCAGTCAATGAGTTCAGGATGGATTAATGGCATGAGGTCATCAAATTCATCTGGGTTGATGGATGTAAGGGTTCGGATAGCCATTTCATCATAGTTGTTTATTGGAATATCGAGGTCAATGATGGTACTTTCTTCAAGATCATCTAGCTCACTCGAGGTTTGTTCGTCCACACTTGAATCATCGATATTTAGTGACTCTCCCATGATTGGTCTAGACCCAGAGCCTTGGCCCTCCTCACGCGTAGGTGTATATTGTTGGATGACATCAATATGAATATCTATGAAAGATACATCGGAACATGAATCCCATTCATATTCATTTTAATATGTCTTAGAGCTATTTTTAAGTTGAAGAATTCTTTCTACAACCATCTTTTCTAGTTCCTATTTCTCTTCATTAGAGTATCCTAGTCCCAACTTCTCTTTTTAATGGAGAGTGAGGAGTGTAATAGGCTCTATGATTCCATCCTTTCTTAATCCAACCGGTCCTTGTCCTTCATACCCCATTTTTTCTAAAATAGCTTTTCCTTTTCCATATTTATCAGTATTAATATTAGCATTTTTGATACTAATATCTGATGTAGAGGGTTCCTCATATTTGTATAGCTAATCTAGGATCCCTTTGTTGTCTAATTCATCCTCTATTGTACCTTTTTGACAAACCTTTCATCAAGAGCTGTGAATGGTAATGATGTTTGAGATTTGTTCATAGATGGTTGACCATATGTCCTAGGAGATGGCATTAACTATGATAGGTTAAGCGATTGCTCCATAGAATATGTTCCCATTCCCTTGTCCGTCAGTTGGACTTTCTCTTGGAACTTTTGTGATAAAGAAGTTTGTTGATTTGGATTATCTGTTGATTGAGTTTCAACAAGACTTGTCTCTTTTTCTTTACCCTTCTTCTCTACCCACTTTGTGGTGATACTTGGACATTGTTCTTCTTTGGATGATTTTGAACTTGATGCTTCCCTATTATGTGGTACAAAGGTATCTTGAGAGATCCTAAGGGTGTCACAATGTTGACGATGATTTTAGTCAGTAGATATAGTCACCTCTCATCCATTTATTGAAAACATCAAACATTGATGATATGTCAAAGGTATAGCCTACATTTCATGGATCCATGGTCATCCTAAGAGAATGTTGTATGTTAACTCTTTTTCCAACACTTGAAATGCTATATGTTTCATCATTGGGCCCACTTGAATGCGTAGCACAATCAAGCCTTTGGATGATCTTTCTTCCTCATCATATGCTTTGATAGTCATTTTTCTTCAAGCATCAATAGCATCATTTGAATATGCTATAGCATGGATTAACTTGAGAGTGCAAATGTTTAGACCAGATCCCCCATCTATTAAGACTCTCTTGACACAATGATTGTCGATTAAGACTTCAATATGGAGTGCAGTATTATGGGGATGGTTTAGTGAGATATCATCCTGTTCAGAGAATGATAGACAATGTGGGGTAGTCAAATGTCCCACCATAGCTTGGAACTGACAAACATCTAGATTCTTTGGTACCGTAGTGGCTACTAATGCTTGTTCTAGAACCTCCTTATGTGATGGTGATATTTTAAGGAGTTCTACTATCGATATCTATGCAAGAATGTTTTGTAGTTGATTGACAATGTTATAATGAGATGGAGGTGGAACTACATGTGTAGATCCAACTCCCTTTAACACTACCTTGGATTTCCCCCTAGTCATTACATTTGTTGGTTGATGTTCTTGATGGTCTCTGATTTTTAAGACATTGATTTGATTATCAAAGTTTTGTATGCTTGGGAGCAAGTCCAAAGGGGTAGTTTTGTTGATTTTGGTTTTGTCAATGTTGTGACTAACTATATGATCACTCTCTATTCTAGATAGACAAAGGATTGTTGTGTCAAAGACATGGTTGACATTCTTCCTTTTGTTGTTTGAAGATGATGGTGCTTCTTTGTCATAGTTTGGCAAAGGGTCCTTGAAGGCCAAATGATCATTATTATTTTGGGGTGTTTCCACATATGCTTTATTGTTGTCGATCAAATCTTGTAGTGCCTGCTTCAACTCCATACAATCATTGGTTTTGTGGCCTTTGTTATTAGGGAAGTTGCAGGAATCTGCATCATTCCACCATGGTGGTTTGACCTTTGGATCTCAAAATCAAGCTTCCCGTGCAGTGATAAGGCCACTAGTGACTAATTCTTTCATTGTTGATTCTATCATTTGGCCTAAAGGTGTGAACCTATGCCGATTTGATGGTTTATGAGATGACTGTGTTTTTACGATCTCATTGCTTTGTATGACATTTGACTTGACAATTTGATCATTGTTTTGATTCTTTGATGTAGATGCCGTCAAGTTGAAAACCGGTTTGAAATTTTGGGAATCACTTATTGTTTCATTGGTAGTTGTGTTTTGATTCTTTTGCCAAAATTTTGGCTTATCATTGCTTGAGTATTGATTGGAGGAGTTATTTGTGTTATTCGTTTTTTGATAAATCCTCTTTTGACTAATACTTCCTCAATTTTAAGACCATTTTCTAGTACTTTTTCAAATGTGGGAGGACATTGCAATTCAAGCCTATAACTCATTTCCTTCATTAAGTTTTCAATGAAAAACTCCATCTTTTCTTCCTTAGGAATGGATCGAGGATATCTAGTGAACAATCATCACCATCTTTGTAGAAAAGACAAGAACATTTCCCCTTTGTTTTTCTTTAGGTTATAAAGATCCTTTATTGTAACATCGTGCTGGATGTTAAAGGAGTACTGGGAAATGAACCTGTTGACTAGTTCCTCAAAAGTTCTGATACCTAGTTGTAGTTTTGAAAACCACTCCATACATGATCCTCCCAAGCTCCTTGGGAATAATCTCATTAAGTAAGTTTCCTCTTGGGAAAAATCGAGACTCATTGTTTTGAATTCCCTGATATGATCTATTGGATCCGTTCTTCCATTGTACTTGTCATACTTTGGGATCTCACAGTGTCTAGGAAAAGGTATCAGACTGACAGTTGCATCGAAATGATAAGGACAAATGTCCTATATCGCATATCTTTTGGTACTCCCTTTCATCATATCCTATATCTATTATTGTAACATTTGCATTTGAGATGTCAAAGTGGCAACTGGATATATTGTTTGTGTAGGTTGTAATATTTCAGTCTCACTTGTTCTAGCTACTTCCTTTAGACTATTCATGTCAAAGTCCTTGAGAAGTTTAGCACCCGATCTAGCCAACATCAAAAGATACTTCTCCATATCTTGTTCTAAAATATTTTCCATAAATTTATGGAACTTGGGATCTTGTTGAGTTGTTTGAATATCCTCTAGAGTTATTTTGTTCTTATCATTTTGGTTTAGATTATTCCAAGAATTCTCTTCTGCCATTGTTTGGGATGATTCAAGTTCTTTCTCTAAGAGTTTCTACTTTTCGGACCTAGTGAAGATTGGCATACAAATTTTTACCCTTTTTTTTCTGAAATTTTCATCTTCTATGCTGGGAAAATGCCAATTGAACTTTTAACAAAGTCAAGTAAGATGACTAATCTTATTGATGAGACTATGTTAAAAATTTGATTACTATACTTGGTTTTGTGATAAAGGATCCTGATGATGAAACTTCAGTGTAGTAATCAATTGTGTATTTGATTTTGACACTTTTGATTTGCAAGATCTTGTTTCAGTTGATAAGATTGGAAATTTGTATAAACCTATCTATTTTCAGTCTTTAGATAGTGATTCTAATAAAAAGAAACTTGGTTTCGATGAAAACTATGGAAAAAATGATAGACTGACTGGTTGGTAGGATTTTCGAACTCTCTATTTTGGAAGTGCTAAAACAGAGGATAGAGGCACTATTTCACAGAAGCACTAGAATAGAGTTCTAAAGTGTTGAAACAGGTGATAGAAGCGCTAAAACAGTGCATGAAAGTGCTACAGAAATTGATGGAAATGCTATCTTGACAGAAGCGCTGAAACAGTGCCCGAAAGCGTTGAAAAAGATGATGAAAGTGCTGTTTTAATGAAAGCACTAAAATAAAGACTGTAAGTGCTAAAATAGTGCCCAAAAGTGCTATTTCATAGAAGCGCTAAAATAATGACCTGAAGCGCTGAAATAGGTTTCCTGAGCACTAAAAATAGGACTTTGATGACTCTTTATTGTAAAATCTGATCTAGCCTTGTGGCATACTGTATCATGGATTGTGGAAGATAAGAACGATATATGCACCAACTACGGTTGTGATACTAAGTGAGAGCTCTTCTTTGGAAGAAGGCTCATGAATAGAGTGGTTCTATTGCGTAATCTAAACTGTGGCCCCTAGCAAAATCGTGATATCTTTGGATGAATGTTCTATGTTGTAAAAAGAGCTTCTGATTTTCATATAGAAAACATTGTCTTCTGAATTTATCTCGATAACCAAAAGGCTTCTTGGGTTTTATGATTTTGATTTTTCTCTTGACAAACATGGTGGACTTCCATTTTCATAGCATAGATTTTTTGATCTAACTTGACTTTGTTCTTTTCAGGATGATCTTTAATTTGATTTTTAATTAATTTGTGAAAACATAGCAAGCAATTGTGAATAATTGTTTTAACTGAATAGATCATGTATGTTCAAGAGCCATGAATGGTCCTTATTAATTTTGACAGGTTGCTTTGACAATTGTATACAAATCAGATAGACTCACACTTAAGGACAAATAGGTCATCATTATACTCATAGCCCACATCTTGAATTGCGTTGACGCACACAACCTTGTCACCCCTTAGAGGGTGCCTGTGTTTTTGTCATTTCTAGGCGTGTACTCAGAGTTGGATTTCTCGTGCTCTGAGCAAATGGTCCATGGAAATTATATGGTGAGTGTCTTGGGGGCAGATTCTTCCCTCCCCTGCACCGTGAGTATGAAAATGTATGGATACTGACTCGGCGGGATACTACTCTATGGTTCATAGATAGGGCTTCCGTGTGGTGCGGAAATTGATAAAATCCCTCGCGAGACCTCCCAATCTTTAGAACAGAGATTTTGGGGATGGTTATCTTTCTCACTACCATCAAGTTGGAATTTCATCAACAACATGCATTTTTATTATAGTGGTTTTGAATCCTTGGCTTTAGGTGTTCCCACTTAGGTCGTTCCTGTAGGGTGAGTACTTTTTCCCACTACGATAGGCCTTCTAAAGGATTTAATAAAATGTAAATGGCATGAAGTAAAAGTGAATCTGGCACTTTGGTCACCTAGTTAAGGAGAGAGAATTAGCCTAATCACCACAAGCACAGCATATAAGTTGTTCTATTTTCAGCCCAAAAAGAAATTTTCTAATCTATGTGAAGGTGTTGCTTTATAGAAATCATGTTGTTCTTTTTAACTTATGCTATAAAAATGTGATGACTATCCTAGGATTGATAAATTTGCTTTTAAGAAAACAAAAAGTGGCTACCCTAGGATTGATACATTTTAGAAACCAAGAAGTGACTATCCTAGGATTGATAAATTTTAGAAAACCATAAGTGACTATCCTAGGGTTGATAAATTTTAGTCCAACTGTGAAAAAAATTAAAATCTGGCCGTAGCCATGTCCGATCTAGACTGATTTTACAAAAGTGCTGGAATAGTCCACCGAAGTGCTATAACTTTTACTTGAAGCACTATAACATGAAAGCGTCGAAACGGGATACCGAAGCACCGAAGTTTTCCATGGAAGTGCTAAATCACCGATAAGCTGAAACATGTCATAGAAGCGCTAAAGTTGAAAGCACTGAAATTTTTGATGGATGCACTGTAGTAACACGGAAGTGCTGAAACAAAGCATGGAAGCGTTGTAGTTTGCCACAAAAGCACTATAGTATTTGACAAAAGCGCTAAAACAAAATAGGTCGAGAACCTGCATGACACTTTCCAAAAAAATTGATAAAATTGGGGTTAATGCCCCATGGTGGGCACCAAATTGTAAGCGTGGGTAATGTGAAAAGCACAAAAGACACTTCTTAATACGACATTATATCAAAGACAAATCCAAATGAATCAATTCAAAGCAATAATCTACTGAAAGTGTTATATTGTTCTCTATCTCCAAAGATTTATTAAATCACTGTGGCTCTTAGATCATGTAAGCTATGTGACTGTTAAAATGACTATATGAAGAACGAGATGGATTCTAATACAATGATATGGAGCTTGATGTGATAATACTAGATGATAAAGAAACTAAACTAGCATGAATTGACATGGAAATGGATAAATGCAGCTACAGGAGGTAGACATGATGTGAAAGCTTGATTGTTGGATGCTGGATGCTTGATGCTTGATGCTTGAATTCCTATAGAGTAAGAGTGCGTAAGTTAGATTATCTAGATCCTTTCTTGGTTGAATGAGGCTGTATTTATAGATTTATTGGCTATAGAAATGCACAAGGAAGACATTGAGAGGCTTGGATTCAATTTGGAGGATTGAATGGTGAAACATGAAGGAGATTGAGAGAAATTTGGAGATTGTCTCTACCCATGAAAACACCAGGCAAGAGAAGAGGAAGGATTGATGAAGGAGGATTGAGAGAAGAATTTGGAATTGGTCTCCAATTTGTCTCCAAAACTTCACATGAAGTTTCAAAGTATTAATTGTGACATATTTTAAACATAAATTAGACATAAGATATCTAATTCATTTTTGAGGAGATATAGATGGAATATTCTTTATGCCTTAATTCAAATATTTTGATTTATTTAAATTAGCAAAAGAGGGATAAATAATTCAATAAAATGAACTATAGAAGTAATTTATTAAATTAAACAGAAGAATGTGGTAATTAATCAATAAAGTGTTTTGATCTCTATTTAATTAATTTAAGATCGATGTGATAGAATAAAATAGGGATTTGATAATTAAATCAAACAAAGTATTTAATTTTGTTTATTTAATTAAGATGAATTTAAATGTGAACTATATAAATAAATATTTCTATTTATTCAATAGTAGAGGAAATCAAGATAATTAATCAAATATTTTGTATTTAATTAATTGGATGCTCCAAACCATTTTTAGGTGTATAGAAATATTTCTAAGAATCCGGTGTTGCATTCAAAAACCAAGCATATATCTATCAAGTTTCACTTTTTGAGAGAGAAGGTGAGTGAAAAAGAAGTCAGATTGGAGTATGTGCCCACTAAGGAATAGATTGTATATATCTTTACCAAGCCCTTGCCTAAGGATACTTTTGAGTATCTCAAAGGGAAGCTAGGGGTGATTACCCCTCCTAATCAGAATTAAGATGCAATGACTTGCATCAGTCTGTGCATTTCATAGTCATATCTTGTGATCCAGATTGATGTTGTGGTGGTTGCTACTCAGGGGGAGTAGTCATATTCTCATAAATTTGGTTCAGAGCTTGTGTGGAGAAAGATAATGTGTACCTTTGTCATTGATGTCAAAGGGGGAGAAGAGTCTTGAGAAAAACTGTGAAAGAGTTAAGGAGAAAAGAGTCAAAATCTAAGGGGGATAAAGTGCTAAGAGAAAGTATCGTTGATGATTTTTTTCACATCATATGTTGTCATCAATGTCAAAGGGGGAGATTTTTGGATATTACTGATATGTGATTTTCATTGATGTCAACACTATTTCCATTAATGTCTTTAAGGTTGTATATGTCGAGGATATTGAGAAAATTATAATAAAACAAGTTGTAGGTTGTTAGTGATGTAGTGAAGTTCAGTATGATGGCTAGCTCAGTGATGCAGAGAATCTACCAAAAACACCAACTAGTAGGGTACATCTTACCTAAACTCATTTTGGAGAAGATCAAATTAAACAAGCAACTTTACTTCACTATTCCTTCATCAAAATTCACCAAATTCTCATACAAATTCCCTTGATCCATCAATTCTACCAAGCCACAAAACATCACAACTTGGCTTCACATCTTTATTAGACTTAAATATAGATTTACCTTCATCAAATTGACTGAAATCAAACAAAATCCTGATCAAAACCTCTAAAAAAAATCCCTTCATTCAACATGCACCATTTACCCTCCATTACAACTTATTTCTCAAGGCAAAATAACCCAAAACAATTATTCATGCTACAAACATTTATCCAAATATCCAAGGCAC
>VCHN02000788.1:0-29870 GCA_007115665.2 Sequoiadendron giganteum | reverse complement strand
TTATTAGCTATTTCAAAGGAGGTTGGAAATAAGAATTACATTTTTTTTATACTTATAATTTTATAATATTCTAGTTCAACCTACTTCTCACATATAATGTGATACTTTGTAATTCCTTGTAATGTTTAGTTGGTAAATTTATGTAACAACTAATGTACCTTATATGTGTAGTATTAGCATTATTTTTTAGTCTTTCCCTATCAAATATTCCTACCAACTCTCAAGAGACTCACCTTTTTAGACACCCTTTTAAGCCTTCAAAAACATATCACAAAAACACACCAAGTCACTTTGGACCAACACCATCAAAACAGGGCTACTACACTATCCCAATTGGCCAATTAGGCCAAATTTTCAAAGAAATTATTCTCCAAACTATCTTCCCATCCCAAATAACTATTGATAGTCATTTACTAGACCACAAGACCTCCAAATCCACAATGTTTAACCTAAGAACTGCT
This sequence comes from Sequoiadendron giganteum, assembly GCA_007115665.2. NCBI lineage: Eukaryota > Viridiplantae > Streptophyta > Pinopsida > Cupressales > Cupressaceae > Sequoiadendron > Sequoiadendron giganteum. The sequence goes on along the minus strand of VCHN02000788.1, from coordinate 29,409 downwards.
CCTTTAAGCCCACTTTTACAAAACCCTCATTTTTAGCAAGTTTAGGGTGGGTTTATTGAAAATCCTATTCCCACAACTCATCACACCTTCCCAAAGCATAAAACATGCTTAAAACGACCTACACATGCTTAAAATTCCCTCACAAACTATTGTCCCAAAGGATTTCAACCATTTCCACTCTCAAATCACTCGATTTCACCAAAACTCATCAAATTGCCAACAAGGGCATCACACTAAACCACTCAACTCACCTCCTCTGCTCCTAAAACCATGCACAAATGTTCCCTACCCCTAATTATGCCATTCCACCGAGTTGCAATACACTAATAGAAAAACAACAATATATGACTAAATAAACTACTAAGAATTGCATATAAATGACTAATTTTGGTCACATGACCATTAGTAGGTTATTGCTGGTCATTTATAATGCGATCAAATTTATGACTAAACTATTTTAGTCATTTATGTAGTCATTGATTTAGTCATTGATTTGGTCATTGATTTTGTCATTGATTTAGTCATTGATTGATCCTGCGACATTTTAGTGAAAATTGAAGTGTTCCATTTCTCTCCAAAATCAGCACCATCAGAAAGAGGTTGACGTCCTGGTTCCAACGCAACTCGAACGGAGCGAAAAGGAGTCCGTTTGCACGAGTTATAGCCAGTCAAACCTTTGGTCAAACTGGAATCAGAGGGCGTCCAAGAAGCGAAAAAAATGGTGTCGTCAAAATTTTTCGAAGTTGGCATCATCGCGAAGAGCTCATCGCAAGCTTTCCAACGCAACTCGTTTAGTCGAAATCCGACATCGGAGGCTCAAGATACAGCTAGTCAAAGTTCGGTTGACTTGAAGGTACTGATGATGACATCATCATGCTGACGTGTCAGTCCGTATAGTACGGAAGCCAAGTGGACGAATTCAGATGAAACACGTGGCAGATGAGTTAGATTGTACGGACCAATGGGAGTGCGACACATGGCATCCGTACGACACGTCATCGGACAGGTGGTAGTCCAGTCAGCACACATCATCGGCTTTGTCAGCGTACGGGCTTGCCTTGTCAGCGGACACATCTGCAGATTCTGGCGAATCATGATTCGACACGTGTCAGGTCGTTGGCATTCGGGTTTGTTAAAGAAAGTGGTAAAAAGGGCGGACGGGTTTGAACCCGCGATCTCTGCCCAAACGGCCGGGCCTTTAGCCGTTGCACCAAACGCAGCGGTCGATGATATATATGGAATATTTTGTTTTTCTTGTTTAAAAATTTGGGTTTATTGTTAAAAGCAATGCCAGCGGGGTTGGAACCATCGACCCCGCGGCCACCAAAATGCTTTATAGTTGTTCAACCACCGAACATTCCTTGATAAATGTGGGAGCTCGGTTGGTTTTGTTAAAGGTTTGAAACCAAAACTTTAACCAAATGGCCAAATAAGGCCAAAACAAACAAACCACCTAAACCACCTGAAACCAAAAGATTGCAGAAGCTAAATTAGACCTGATACGAGCTAATCAGGGAGGTTATGCAATTAATTGAGTGGTTAGGCCTAATTAGGCAAACTTTTTGTATAAAAAGAGGGGTGTAGGCCTTGATTTTCCAAGTCCAGGTGGAGAACGAGAGAATGCTCGGGAGATGATTGTAATTGTTCCTGTACGTCAAAGTTATGCTATGCTATCGATGTGCTTGAAGGGGATGATGTTGTCTCAATTGTAACTGTTTTGGAGTATAATCGGATTGGTCACTCCGTTGGAGAGGGGCCCAGAGACGTAGTCACGTTTGTGGCGAACTCCGTTATCAATTGTGGTTTCGTCTCTCTATTTCTTCTCTCTTTCTGTTGTTATCACCTTGTCATTTTAATTATTTCCATAAGTTAATTTTGATATTATTAACTTGGAATAATCATTGTAAAAGTTAAGCATTTAAATACTGCAATCTAGTCTAGATCCTATACAGATCAAGTGGTATCAGAGCTCAGTTGACTATTATTGCAGTTATTTGTTTTTTTGAATGCTAACGAGATCCAGGATTCAGAAGGGTGAAGGCAAGCTTGAAGAATTTGATCCTGAGATCGGGAAGCGTAGAACATTTCTGAAAATGTCTGTGTCTGGAATGGAGGTTCCTGAAGAAATCAGTGAGCAGGAATTTTGAAGAGCATTCCTTGAGATGAAGGCTAAGGTGGACATTCTTTTTCAAGAGAGACAAGAGCGGAAAGGACATGAAGGAGGTTCGTCAAAGCAAGAAGATCGCAAAGATAAGAAAGGGAAACATCATGGAGATGGTGACAAGCAACCAGATCCACCCTCTTCTTCTTCTCCTCCCTCTTCTCCTTCTTCTCCTTCTTCTCCATCTTCTCCTCATTCTATTTCTTCTAATCCTTTCAAGAGTGGGTATAAGCCTAAAATTAAATTGGATGTAAAATTTGATTTACCAAAGTATTGTGGTGAACTTAATGCTGAAAAATTGGATGATTGGATTCAGCAAGTAGAAGTCTACTGTAGAGTCCAAAACCTATTAGATGATGTTGATAGGATCCAATTAGCTACTCTTCGGTTAGGAGGTACAACTTTAACCTGGTGGGAGAGTAAGACTAAGGCAGAAATTTCACAGCATGGTAGAGTCAGTTTAACTTGGGCAGAATTTATTAATGCTCTTAAAAAGCAATTCTATCCCTTAGGCCATATGCAACAGTTAATGATGGACTGGCAAATGTTTAGGCAAGGGAAGGGTCAATCTGTCCAGGAGTACACCCATGAATTTAGAAAAAGGGCTATTGTTTTGAATGTTCCTTTGTACACCCAGGACACTTTGTTGAAGTACATAGGAGGTCTGCATTCCTACCTTAGGCATTCTATTTTGGTTTTGAATCCTAACAACTTGGATGAAGTTTGTGTTCAAGCTACACACTTAGAGTCAAGGGGTAAAGGATCTTTTATTGATAAGTTTGATAATGATAATTCTATAAAGAAATCTTCTAAGGTTGCAGAGACAGGGAAAGGAAAGAAGGCAGCTACAATTAAGAAGGATGACAAGCTTTCTTGCTCTCATTGTGATAGGAAGGGTCATGATGAAGATCATTGTTGGAAGTTGCATCCCGAATTGAAGCCTAAGTGGGCTCAAAGACATAATCAGAAACAAAAAGGTAAGGAGAAAGCCATGAATGTTGTTATGGATCTTGGTTCAGATTCAGATGATGAGACTAAGATAACAGCGATGGGTCTAAAAGGTAAAGCTCATATTTCTGGTGTTTCTGTTGCAAGTTGTGCTTCTTCTTCTACAGTTAATGATTTCTCTGAAGATGCAAAAAGGAATGAGCTTTTTCATTTAAGGGTTGTTGCTAAGAATAGTAAAATCGATGCACTCATAGATAGTGGTTCTCAAGTTAATCTGATTTCAGAAAGTGTTGTAAAGAACTTGGGATTAAAAACTACATTGCATAAGAAACCTTATCCACTAGGTTGGATTTGTGAAAATGATAAGTTGCAAGTAACAAGGCAATGCACTTTAAGATTCACAATCACTAGTAAATTTGTGGATGAAGTACAGTTTGATGTGGTTCCACTGGATATCTGTGGGATAGTGCTTGGTAGCCCTTATTTATATGACAGGAAAGCTATTTTCTACAGGGAAAAGAATCATTATCACTTGTTTAAAGATGGCATTCAGTATATTGTACATTCTCACAAGATTAAGACTGGTCATTCTTTTGCAAACACAGGGCAGTTAAAGAGGGTAATTAATGCAAGTAAAGAGTTAACTCTTATGTCTGTCAGTACAGGTGGTTCTACACTTGAACTTGGAGTAGCTAACCAGGGTCAGATGTTGCAGGATGCACTTGCAGTACAGCATGAGAAAAAGATGATTGAAAGCATTGATGGATCCTTGGGTAAAAATGTTCCTGTTGTAAAGGATCAAATTGTTGTTAACTTATTCTCTTTCATTTCTGCATTGTTGTTCAGCTTGATGCTAGTCAATTTTTGTTGGTTAGTGGCTACGACAATTGATGTAGATGCTTATGGAAGTGATAAAGTTATGTTTATGTTCAACAATATTGTTGCAGTCTTGATTATGCTTGTGAGTTAGGTATTCAGATGTATAGAGGATACAGGACAAGTGGGGAGGCCAAGTCCTCACTTAATGTCAGATTAAATGCCACTTTTGGAGGTCCAAAAGGTCTTTAGTGGGGAGGCCTGATCCGGTGGACATTTTTCAGTGAAAATTGAAGTGTTCCATTTCTCTCCAAAATCAGCACCATCAGAAAGAGGTCGACGTCCTGGTTCCAACGCAACTTGAACGGAGCGAAAAGGAGTCCGTTTGCACGAGTTATAGCCAGTCAAACCTTTGGTCAAACTGGAATCAGAGGGCGTCCAGGAAGCGAAAAAAATGGTGTCATCAAAATTTGTCGAAGTTGGCATCATCACAAAGAGCTCATTGCAAGCTTTCCAATGCAACTCATTTCGTCGAAATCCGACATCGGAGGCTCAAGATACAGCTAGTCAAAGTTTGGTTGACTTGAAGGTACTAATGATGATGTCATCATGCTGACGTGTCAGTCCGTACAGTACGGAAGCCAAGTGGATGAATTCGGATGAAACACGTGGCAGATGAGTTAGATTGTATGGACCAATGGGAGTGCGACACGTGGCATCCGTACGACACGTCATCGGACAGGTGGCAGTCCAGTCAGCACACGTCATCGGCTTTGTCAGCGTACGGGCTTGCCTTGTCAGCGGACACATCTGCAGATTCTGGCGAATCATGATTCGACACATGTCAGGTCGTTGGCATTCGGGTTTGTTAAAGAAAGTGGTAAAAAGGGTGGACGGGTTTGAACCCGCGATCTCCGCCCAAACGGCCGGGTCGTTAGCCGTTGCACCAAACGCAGCGGTCGATAATATATATGGAATATTTTGTTTTTCTTGTTTAAAAATTTGGGTTTATTGTTAAAAGCAATGCCGGTGGGGTTGGAACCGTCGACCCCGCGGCCACCAAAATGCTTTATAGCCGTTCAACCACCGAACATTCCTTGATAAATGTGGGAGCTCGATCGGTTTTGTTGTGCTGGGTTCAAACTGAAACTTTAACTAAATGGCCAAATAAGGCCAAAACAAATGCAAAACCCCTAAAACCACTCCGAAACCAAAAGATTGCAGAAGCTAAATTAGACCTCGACATGAGCTAATCAGGAGGTTACAGGCAATTAATTGAGTGGTTAGGGCCTAATTAGGCAAACTTTTTGTATTTAAAGCGTGGAGGAGATGGAAGCAAGTTTTTTTCAGGTGATACGAAGAGAGGTGCTGGAGATTTTTCAAGCCCTTGTTGTACATCGGAGTCTTGTCATGCTGCCGAAATACTTGAAGCTTATGGGCTTGGTGCATTGTAATTGATTTTTGGAGTTAATTGGATCGGTCTCTCTATTGGAGTGGACCTGGAGACGTAGTCACGTTTGTGGCGAACTCCGTAATCAAACATTGTTTGCACTTCTCCTCTTCTCTCTCACCTTCTCTCAGTTTGTTAATTCCTTCATTTTGTTATTTCCTTAAGTTAATTTTGTTCTAATTAACTTGGAATAATCATTGTAAAAATTAAGCATTCAATTCTGCAATCTAGTCTAGATCCTATATTGCATGATTGATTTAATTTAATTTAGTCATTGATTGTTGTTAATTGGTCATTTATTTACTCATGGTACTAATATATTTAATCATTAATTTAGTGATTACTTTAATCATATATTTAGTCATTATTTTAGTAATGGCAGTCATATATTTAGTCATTGTAGTCATATATTTAATCATTATAGTCATATATTTAATCATTGTAGTCATATATTTTGTCATTGTATTCATTTATTTTAGTCATAGTAGTCATTTATTTAGTCATGGTTTAGTCATTTATTTGAGTGAATCAATGATTCAAATTATAAATCAAATCTAACTTAATTAATTTTCACAAATTTATGCATATAAACTTCAAATATCATAGATATTCAAATGTTTTTTGTATTGGATTAACATGAAAAACATATATACAATCAACAAACAACTTTATGCATATAAAGCTCAAATATCATGTATATTCAAATATTTTTTTTGTATTGCATGAAAAAAAAAGAATATACAAACAACAAATAGTTTCATAAACAAAGATCTAAGAAATACATCCTTCAATACACTCTTGGTTGCCATGGAAGACAAATCCAAGATATGTTACAAATGCTACAAACATTGAAGGGAGAAAAGACATGAAAATATATAGTAAATGTAGTTATATTATTTGTGGTGCATTTATTGCCCGATTTAGAGCAGCATTTCCCTCCCATTCCAGCCAGACAACCCTTGAGAGAAGATTGGAAGGATTCGAATGAGAAGGATGAAAAATTCCTATCAGAAATCTCACTGGTCATGGTCAAATGAAAGTAAAGAGTGCATGTTCACCTCTCCAATTTGACGAGCTGCAACCTGAAAATAAGATTTCAACAAGTTTTAGAATATGTTTATTAAAATGAAAATACAACCAAGATCTAATAATGAGCACATTTATATTTTTACAGTATGACATCCTTTACCTATTTCAATGGTTCTGTGAGATTTCTCATTATAGTGACTATGGTAGAACACTAATCTGCAATATGCCTATGAAGTTGCTTAGTAATGGATTCAATGGCGTGATAAGACTAACAGGTGCATCATCAGCAACACTACCGCTTGATACAATTATATTTGATAAGGCACATTCAAAAGCTATCTAAATGTTTATCTGGGAGGAAATGCATGTGGACTTATGATAAAACTGGAATAATGCCTTCAACTATCATTTCTCCATTATACAACTATCATCTTACAACTAGAACAAAATATCGAGGGTCATATGATTGCAATGATATTCTATTTGTTTCTTCTTTGATGCATGTTGTAATCTACAACAGGTTAAAACAAAGTAGGTTACAAATTGAAAAGAAAAAAAATTATATGAACATAAAACAGTAAGGCACTAGGCAGTTCAAGAATTATGCTAAGAATGAACACAAAATGACTACAAAGAATAAGACAATGCACCACTACGAAGAGTATGCAAAATGGACAAAAACTACTTAGAGCTTTAGTTGCTAAGAGTGTTAGAAAATGAGATGAGAAAAAAACAATTAGTATAATGTATCATCTTAAGATGTGAAAAGGAACCCACCCCAGGACCATTGGCTCCCAATAATTGAGCACTCAATCTATTTATAACCTTAATTGATATTCTTGTACCATTAAAAGACAAAACTCATATAAGAGGTTGATATTATGGTGAAGGATATTTATTTTTCACTTCCTTTTCACAAACAAACCTTTCAATGCTAGAGAGAATGTTGAAAAACTCCAAAACTTATTCACCCAAAATATTAGCTGATAGAAGCTACTTGACATTTTTCCTACATGCAAAATTCCCAATATAGTTACGTTTCTTCCTTGCTTGCTCCATTTTTTTCTTTGTCTGAAGATATTTGCTAATATTAATTTTTTGCTAAAAATTGCTATTCCTCTCCCATATGTTTGCAAGCTTCATTTAGGCCTACTAAAGCTGGGATTCACAAAGACTTTCCTGGTAAATGGTGAATCTGGTAACTATGATACAACAAGATTTTGCGTAAGCCACATATAGGTCAATAAAATATGTTCATGCTGAAAACAAATGGTAGTACCAATCCATGAATTGTAATTACTAATTTATGTTCAATTAGAATGGCCTAGTATTAGCTAGCATGTAGTTTTGATGACAATCAGGGAGGAGTCCAACAATAACAACACCAATCCAACACTATTCAACAAGTATTGAAAACTTCAAATCCTCAGAAGTGAAATTCTTCACTCAACACCTTTCCTCACTAGTAGGTCCATAGACATAATCATTAGTAATGCAACATAATCATTAGTAATGCAACATAATCATTACTAAAAAAACAAAGGTCACACACAATGTCAAGAACAACCTTATGGTGAAGGATATTTATTTTTCACTTCCTTTTCACAAACAAACCTTTCAATGCTAGAGAGAATGTTGAAAAACTCCAAAACTTATTCACCCAAAATATTAGCTAATAGAAGCTACTTGACATTTTTCCTACATGCAAAATTCCCAATATAGTTACGTTTCTTCCTTGCTTGCTCCATTTTTTTCTTTGTCTGAAGATATTTGCTAATATTAATTTTTTGCTAAAAATTGCTATTCCTCTCCCATATGTTTGCAAGCTTCATTTAGGCCTACTAAAGCTGGGATTCACAAAGACTTTCCTGGTAAATGGTGAATCTGGTAACTATGATACAACAAGATTTTGCGTAAGCCACATATAGGTCAATAAAATATGTTCATGCTGAAAACAAATGATAGTACCAATCCATGAATTGTAATTACTAATTTATGTTCAATTAGAATGGCCTAGTATTAGCTAGCATGTAGTTTTGATGACAATCAGGGAGGAGTCCAACAATAACAACACCAATCCAACACTATTCAACAAGTATTGAAAACTTCAAATCCTCAGAAGCGAAATTCTTCACTCAACACCTTTCCTCACTAGTAGGTCCGCAGACCCAAAAATTTGAATCTAAATCACTCAAAACCCTCTCAACCAGCCAACACCTTATCATTTCAGACACCCATCAAAGTCAACTTTAACATCCCTCAACATCTCAGGCAAGTATTTTGGAACAACAACTTCAAATCATGCCTTCTACATTGACCTAGGCCATGAATTAGGCCTCTTTTACAAAGGGACACCCCTTCAATCTTGCAACCAACTCAAGAAACCACCAAACAGCCTTCAAACAATCTTCAAAACTTAGATTTTCCAATCCTTGAGCCACAACTCACCTTCTAAGACCCTCTTTCACATAACCCTCACTTTTCTCATAATAGCCCAAGGTTTATTGAAAACCACATGTCCAAAAATCTCACCACCTTAAAAACACTTCTAACATATCTTATTCTACCTACACGAACTTAATTCAATCTCAAAGTATGTTGCCCCCGAGAATCTCTCACACTTCCTTCACAAAACCTCTTCAATTCACTCTTTTCACTCTTTGTCCAATTAGGGCTTCGTAACCAAACATTAAATGACCACTCCTATCTTTTCCAACCTTCAAAACACATCAAACTACCCTTACACACATCAAAACTAACACAATTTACCCTGTTCTCAGTCCACTTCCTCAAGTTACCAACTCTAGCCTTATTCTTAAGGCCTAAAATATGAACTTTTAAGAGGCCAGCGTGGAGAATCTCTCACAAAATATTTTCCAATCCTAATTTATGAATCCTACACCTACTCCTAAACTAATCAGGCCCATTCCACCAAAAGATAGCATGCACAAAAAGGTGGAATGGCCTGTTAATGCATTTTTTCCCTCAAAACCTCAAACCCCTGTTTTTAGACTGTTTGTAGTAATGTGCCCACCAAATGCTTGAAACCTTACAAAAATCACTCAAATCAACTTTAAAATGGATTTAACACATACTAATATGGATTCCACTATAATTTATACTAATGGAAGCTTTTATGGAACCGTACACAGGCTGGGTTTGATGAATTTACATAGAAAACAATGATTTTTTATTGATTTGTCTCCTTCAAATTCCTCCACACCCATCTCAACGATGGATTACACATATTTAAAAACTCTCCTAGCTATTCCAAGTTCCTAAAACACATAAAAATACCATTCAACTTCCCATGACCGCTGGGATTCCCTCCAATATTCAAATTTTGCATTTTTACATTATTCCTCATGACAACATTTTGCAATTTTGCAACATTTTACTTACTGACCACACAATGACTCAAAAGACCACAAAACATTACAAAATGGCCCAACACGGCCTTATTTGACCTTATCAAGACTAAAAAAACCTAACTAGATTCCTTTCATCAAGTGGAGCAACAAGGTGCTCTGCACCATTCATCCGACCATAAGATTTCTTCCAAGTCCCTTGGAAGTCCACATCTTTTGAACCTGCAATAACTCTTTGTTCTCCAACATTTCATACTCCTCCTTGTCCTTTAAATTGCTTCATATTTACCTTGGGATTGAAATTTTCCACACAATATGGTCTTCTTCTTTCCTTGTTAGCTTTAACTTACATCTTCATGATCTGATTTGTCTTGACCAACTTCATCCATTTGCGTGTACCTTGTTCTTTCTCTTCATTCACTGCAAAATAGCCCCCACTTTTTCCTTCTTCTTTCATCTTGACCTTTGGTATGATCCTCATCAAAATCAGTATCAAAACAAGGATTGTTTCCTTCTTGAATCTACTCCACCAAACATTCACTTTCAACTTATCCTTTCTCTTCCCAACCTTCTCAAGGTTCTTCAGTTTCTGAACCTCTATGCAATCTGACTTATCAACCTTAGCCATGACAAAATTTGATTACCTTCCAATCACTTTTGACAACCAAGGACAACTCATTGTCCTTACCACAACAACATCACTCTTCTCCATTTCAATTGGAGATTCCACAAACTCTCTGTCTTTAGCCCTCTCTCGGCCAATCACTATCAACATCACATCGTTAGTCTCTTCCAACATTGAGACCCTTTGCAAACACTTTTCTTTCACAACTTCACCTCTTGGGGTGACTTTAAATTTCATCCTCTTCTCAACCTTCACAATTCCTTCCACTAGTCTTTGCCATTTCCCTTGACTCATTGTCTTCTCTATCACCTTGTCCTGCACTAAACTCTTTTCCTTTGCCAACACTATATTTTCAGGTTCATCAACTACTTGTCTCGTCAATGGACAAAGAACTTTACCATCCATGTTCTCAATTTGTGTCTCTTTCTAATGTTACCTTCCTACAACCAAATCATTCTTAACCATCTCTATATCAGGTTTCAAACTTTTAGCCTCACCTTCTACCTTTTTCATTGTGCCATCCTCAAGCCTTTAAACGGATTCACACTCTTCTTTATCCCTCGACACAATCTCTTTCCTATTCAACCTCACTATTTTTGCTTCACTCTTGAACTTACTCATTTGCTTTGGTGTTGCCCCTGAGCCCTTGTTAGGACACACTGCCCCTAGATCACCAGTTGGGGGGGATGACCCCACCAGACCCCTCAAGGGGGGAAAGCACCCTATGTCCCCCATCTCCAATGTATCAATAGTACCTTACATATCAATATTACTTTATGTAATTGGAAGGTTGAGATGCACTATCCCAACAAATCTCCCACTTGTTGAACACCTTATAAAAGAAATGGCAGCTTGTATAAACATCATCTTTTAACTGCTAGGGGCCAAAAGACCCATAGTCTTTTAACACCATATGAAATTCTCTATGATCCCAAGCTTAGTTAAACAATCAATAAGATTAATGAAAGTATCTACCTTAACCAACTTCACCTTGTGATCTTTGACGATATCTCTAACAAAATGATAGTGTACATCAGTGTGCTTGGTCCATGCATGAAATGTTGAGTTCTTAGCTAGACATATCACACTCTAATTTTCACAATAAATTATCATTGCACTTTATTTAATTCCAATATTTGAACATGGTCTCTTAAGCCAAATGGTTTTTTTTTCAAGCATGAGTAGCTACCATATACTCTACTTTTGTAATGAACAAAGAAACCACAACCTATTGCTTACTCATCCAACTAATTGCACCACCAAATAAAGTAAACACATAAGAACTGGTGGATTGTCTACTATCAACATCACTTGCCTAGTTTGAATCCACATAACCATGAATATCAAGGGAAATATTCTATTCAATCATATTACTATGATAACACAAGGAATAGTATGAGGTGTCGTGCAAATATATGAAGTCTTTTAACTTTATCCCAATAAACTCTACCAGGATTAGAGATATATATGGAAATAAATCCTACTACTTGGGAAATGTTTGGTCTCGTACAAACTATAGCATACATCAAACTTCTAACTACACTTTGGTAAGGAACTCTACTCATATCTTTTATCTTTGGTGGGGATGTTAAACAATCTAAAATAGATAAATTTGTTCTAGCTGAAACAAGAGTGCACAATGGTCTACAATCATGCATATCAAACCTCTGTAAAATTTAATTGACACAATTACTTTGTCCAAGCCATAGCTTTTTGTTTACTCTATCTCTTTTAATTTCCATCCCAAAAAAAAATTTAGCTGCACCAAGATCTTCCATTTAAAATGTAGCAGCAAGTTGAGATTTTAGTTCTAAAATCATACCTTTCCCTCTACCAATAAATAACATATCATCAACATATAATGAAATAAATAGGAAATGATCACAATCAATTTTATAATAAACATAATGATCTGATTTAGAATGCTCAAATCCCAAACTCAACACATATGTATCAAATTTATGGTACCACATCCTAATACTCTATTTTAAGCCATACAAATATTTCTTCAATTTGCAAACCAATTTACTTTTACCTTTCACCATGTAGTTCTCCGGTTGTGGCTATCATATAAATATCCTCTTCTAAGTCACCATGAAGGAAATTAGTTTTCACATCCATTTTCTCAACCTCTAAATCATAAGAAGAGACAATAGAAAGAAAAAATCTAATGGAAGTCATCTTTGCAATAGGAGAAAATATCTTACCATAATCAAGACCCTCAACTTGAGAGTAACCTTTTGCAACCAACCTCACTTTGTACTTCTCAATACCTCCATCTAAACCAATATTTTTCTAGAACACCCATTTGCAATCAACAAATTGTCATCCTTTAGGAGATGGTACAACATCCGATGTATCATTGTTTTTCAAAGTTGTCATTTCTTCATCCATAGCAATCTTCTAAAATTCTGCATCATTTATACCTAATGCCTCTTCTACCGATCAAGGTTCAAAAATCCCAACAACCCACAATTGAAACCAAAGGTGATCATGCTCTGATACCACTTATAAGGAGGATAAGGTAGCGAAACAACTTCCTACACTAATCTTGAGAGGAGAATAATGTAAGGATTTTACGAATATTTAACAATTACAGAAACTTAAACAAAAATAACCATAAATATCATTCATAACAAAACACGGTGATTTACGTGGGAAAAACTATTTCAATAGAAAAACCCCGCACTCCAAAATCTGCCCAATATATTATCTAGAAATAAAAAATATTACAATATACTTGTAGAGAAAGCTTCTCATAGGAGTATCACCAACCAAAGATCCAAAGGCAACGTGACGTTATCTAACTCTCAGAATACATCATAATACACATCTGTAATACAAAACCTTCATAAAATAGGGTGTCCTTGTAGTGAAAGTCAAGCTAATAAAATGTCAATTGTCATATCTAAGACCTAATGATGAATGGTCCAAATTTACACTAGTTCAGAAACAACAATATATGATTGAAAAAACTACTAAAAATTGCATATAAATGACTAAACTTGGTCACGTGACTAGTAGTAGTTTATTTCCAATCATTTATAATGTGACTAGATTTATGACTAGACCAATTTTAGTCATTTATTTGGTCGTTTTGATTGATTTGGTAGTATATTTAGGCATTGATTTAGTCATATTATTCATTGAGCTTGGTCACGTGACCATTGGTAGTTTAATGCTAGTCATTTATTTGATTGTTTTGATTGATCAATTTGGTAGTATATATTTATTCATTGATTTAGTCATTTGTTCACTGAAAACTGTCAATTGGTAGTATATGTATTCATCGATTTCTATCAATTGGTAGTATATTTAGTCATATTTATTCATTGATTTCTATCAATTGAAAGTATATTTAGTCAATTGGTAGTTTATTTAATTATTTTTTTCATAGATGATTTTTGCCTAGAAGTGTTAGAAATGAGACAATGCTTTTGAGGTTTAAAAATAAAACACAGAAAAACATAATCAATCATTTACACATAATGAAACAACTATTATAAAAGAAAAATACTAATTTTTTACTGAGAAAATGTGTTCTTACAGCAGATACAAGACTTAAATATGTTTGTTCTTCAAAAAATGTGTTACCAAGTGTGTTTCTTAGTGTTGTGATTGAGAAAACTGAGTTACAATGCTCTATTTTTTACTTATACAACTCCAAAACATGAAAGAACTACTTAAAAAATGAAGCCTAAGGGTCCTATGAAAGACTCCTCTATAGTCTTCACACCATGAATACTCAAGATGGACTGAGAACTATGTTCTACATATACCTTAATTGATAATATTTATTGAACATGATAGTGGAAAAATCCAAACGGATCACAAACATTTATCAGTGGACGTGCATCTAGAAGTCTTGCTTCCATAAGAAAGTTCTTTGTATTTTTAGCATCATAGCAGTTTGACTCTCTAGTTACTTGTTCCACCTCCTTGACTTGTCCAATTTTGGTTGTTGCTCCAATGTATTTGAAGTGAATTTCAGGATCCTCACTGCCAATGACATTTTTTTATATTAATGATCATAAACAAAAAAGATATACTTTCAAAGGTTTGTCAACCCATCATGGCTTAACAGACTGTATAAAGACAGTTACAACATAGTTTATAACTAGATGTAAATATCATATGTAGACATACATAAGACACCCAAAAAGAACTGTACATGTCCATTAGAACTCAAGACTTTCCTTTGGCCCAATTATTGCTTTCAGCTAAATCAAACTGGTAAGACTCTAATGGTGGCATGTTCAGGTTTAGTCTAGTGTTTCTTTCCATTTTATATGTTTTGTCCACTATTTGTGCATTTCTAATACAATCCTCTTTCTTCAAGTTCCTCTCTTGTAGATAGTCATTCAACGATTTCATTCCTTCTTGATTTAGATTGTTTCTACCTTGAGGAAAGAAGTGGGAAATTGTTATATCCTTTTTGTATAGTAGTGTCACTCCTTCTTTAAGTAGGATCATAAATCTATCCTTTGGCATCATCATCGCTGCACAAATTTTTAAGCAAAAAATCCATCTAAAACATGTCTTCTTAGGTTCCACATTATAAAGCCAAAGACATTTAAAAGCATTGCTCCACATAGTTTCAGGTCATGAGAGGTTTCAACAGGAGTTCAAGTAGCTAGCCATCTCACCCGAGCCATTTAGGAGCCTATAAATGTTTCTAACAGTAGATTTTTCAAACAAAATTTCATCACACCATTTAACCTTAGCAAGAAACTCCTCCTCATAAACTGCAACACCAAGATTTTCACTGATAAGAGCCTTGGAAAGAATGGTATGTTTTCTTTTGAGTTGGAGACAACCCAAACTTTGTACTCAATTGTTCCCAAGACCCAAACTTGCCACTATAATCAAGTCCTGAAATGATGTGATACCCTAAGTGGCCCAGGCCTTTGTTGAACACAAGTGCTAAGGGTTTACCATTCGCCTTAACATTCCACCATAAAAATATTTGGGGGAAAAACAACTTGTCTTTCTAGTTAATAAGCTCCCCATTGAGTATACGATGTCTGATTTGTACCCAGGCTTTCCAAATTGAAGCAAAAACAATAGACCCCTGAACTTAATTTCCATCTACCCAAACACAATATCATGCAAGTGCAAATTATGCCACTGATGACCTTTTTTGGGCTTAGATATCATCAAATTGTTTCTAATAAGTACTTTCGAAGGTTCATTTCCTTGTAGGGCCTTGATAATCCATTTGGCTACTAGAGCTATACCCTGAGATTTGAGGTACTCCAATCCTAATCCCCCTTTGGGAAAACAACACCACTCCCACTTGACTTTGTCTTTTTTTCTACCCTTTGCCACCAGAACATAAAAATTCCCTCAATTTTTTTCAAAGTTTGTTAAAGTGAATGTTGGAAAACATCCAAGCAGAAGAGTGATAGACTGCATGAGAATTCATAACTTTCTGCACAACTTGCATTCTAGCAACTAAAGATAAGTAATGGGTCTACCATTTAATGTGCTTGTTTTCAATTTTGTTGAAAATCCAATCCCACATATCTTACAGGGAGGGATAAACATAGAAGTGGATTCCTAGATATCTCACAATTTTGTAGGGATTTGACCACTACCACCCTTTACTATTCAACCATCCTAGGGGGAGATTATCCCAACCAATAACAATGGATTTGTGTCGGGAAATTCTACACCCAGAGGCATCACAGAATATCTCCAATCGGCTAAAGGCATTATCAAAATTCTCTTCTGTCAATTCTAGGAATAAGGTAGTTTCATCAGAAAACTAGGAGTTAATCACCTACTCTTGATTGGGAAGCCTAATGCCCTTGATAGGAGGATAAATAAGTTTTTTCTCAAGATGTAATGGAGAGCATCGAGAAAAATTACAAACAGTGCAGGCGCAATAGGATAACCCTGCTTAATAGACCTCTGAAGTGGGATAACCTTAGAAATATCACCATTGATATGAAGAATTGTGGAGGAATCAATGAAAAAATAATTGATCCACCTACAGAATGATGGTGCAAAACCAAGTGCACTCAAGATATCTAATACAAACTTCCATTCAATTCTGTCATAGGCCTTCTCAAAATCTAAAAGAATCATTGCCACTCTTTGTTTATCATACTTTTCCCAACTCATTCCTTCCCAACTTGTTATCAAATTTTCTAGGATGAACCTGCCTTTGATGAACCCGCCCGTGTTACAAAGATAATTTTCCCAAGGATACCAATCAATCTCCTAGCAAGGATTTTTGCAATATTTTTATAGGAAAAATTCAACAGGGTGATCAAACTCCAATTTTTAATAAGATTCTTATCACCACCCTTTGGGATCAACTTGATGACCCCTTTATTGATATTTGGGCCAAGTGAGCCACTTTCATAGGAAAAATTGTAGACCTATAGCAGTTCATTCCCAATCCAGTCCACATTGGTATTGTAGAACTTGGCCGGGAGCCCATCTAACCTCGGGGATTTCCCATTCGCCAAGGATTTGATAGTTGTCTCAATCTCCTTTAAAGATACCTTTTTATCAAGTTCCAAAGCCTGAGACTCAGTGATTTTCTTAGAAATGATTCTCATTTAGAAGTTCCTGGCCTCCTAACTTTTGGGGTTTTGTTCACATGACAAAAAATTTTGAAAGAAAGAGAAAAAAGCATTCTTCATAAACTCCGAGTCATAAAAAAGACAACCATCTGCTAGGATTGGACCAATTTTCTCCGTTTCCTATTTTTCCTTAATCAAATTGAAGAAATATTTTGAACCCCTATCCCCTTCATGTGTCCATTTGGATCTTTCTCTGATCTTTTGGCCTTGGGATTTATAATTTTGGACTTTCCTTAAAAGTTATTTAGTTCTAATAATATTGGCTTCAATCTGCATATCAAGAGGAGAACTCTACAATTGTTTCTCCAAGCCAAACAATATATCATGAAGCATACTATCAAGTCTATTCCTCTCTTTATCTTTTTTCCTCCCCACCATCTCAAACACCTCTTTCCAAGTTTTAGTATATGAATCCCATTTTTGCACTGGGTTAGAACCTCTGTTCAATTCTTTAGAGAGGTTCGTTACAGTTCTAATACCTCCCATACAATCAAGGTCATTGAGGAGAGAGCAGTTGAGCTTAAAGCTAGATAGTCTCCTAGGAGGAGGTATACAATAAACAAGAATGATAAAAACAATAGATTCAATAGGAGAGAGATCAGAGATAGAGGGTGGGGAAATAGTTATAGGGTTCCTATCTCGTCGACCAACAAAAGAGATCAAGTTCTCGTCACCATAGAATCTGTCTAGCCGACAATATATTCTCTTTGAATTGGACTGATTGTTGCACCATGTGAACCAAATAGAAGCAAAGGATTTTGCACATCCTTCCAAGGGATCATACAAATTGAGACAACATTTCATCTTAGACCAGTAATGAAATTCACCACCTTTAGTGGAAGGGTTTTTTATCTAGCTCTTATAAAAATTATCTAATCCTTTGGGTTTATTAACCTCCCTGCCAAATTTAAAGATTTTATTTTCTACTCCAACTTCCACCGATTAGGTTCTTTCTACATTCTTCTTCTTCTTATTCTCTTCTCCCTTGGTGAGAGAGCCCTTAACAGGTATGCGGTTATCAATCTCAGGCTTGTTGCAAAGGGCATTGTAACAAGATACAAAAATCTCCTTATTACCACCATTCAAACTAGTAGGTGAGCTAGGAATGGGGGATACCTCATTTTCATTTCCCATAAGGTTAGGGTTATGCATGGTTTTCCTCATTTGTTTAGCCTTGGTCTTAATGGAATCAAGAGCCAATTGTTGGGAATTTTTCCATTTCCCAATTTTACCAATGTCCATAGGAGTGGAGGAATACCCACATTCTTTACCTAAGTCAAAAATATTATTAGGCAGACCACAATCAAACTGTTGTAAAATGTGTCTAATATGTTGTGCAACATTTTGAATAAATTTCAGTGGAGAGGGGCAAGCATTAGTAAGGCCACTCACTTATTTCTATGCTACCGTAGAGAAAGGGTCAAGAGGGGAAATTGAGGGCTCAACTTGGATAATATCTAGCTCTCCTTCAAACAATGGATCTTTGAGGCTAATACCATTCTTCCCAAATGCCTTATCAGTGCCTAGAGTTACATTTTGAGGGCAACCATTTCCTTTTCCACCATCGACATCCATATCAACAACAAGAGTGTTATCTTTACTACCCTCTTTAGGAACAAGGTCAACCTTAATGGGTTCCTTAAAAGAACCGACATTCTGAGATTTAATAGCCGGGAAATCTTTCCTTATATGACCATTTATTTTACAAAAGAAACACGTGTTGAAGAAGCCAATCATTTCCATCTCACAAACTATATTTCTATCATCCAACCCAATATAAATTTTATCAGGAATCGCAGCTTTAGGGGACACAGATATTAACACTCTCGCATTGAGGTGAGGGAGAGTCACTCATGATTCCTCAACCTATAATACGTTCTCATTGAGGTGAGGGAGAGTCACTCATTGTGTGTTGGGAGAGGGAGAGAAAGAGTGAGAAGAGAGAGGGATATATGGAGATTGAAGAGATAAATATATAGAAGAGAGAGGGAGAGAATGAAAGAGAAATATTTTGAAAACTTTTACGTTGATTAATCACAAATTTTTCAAATACTTGCACATTTTATTCTTCCCTCCCTTTTATTTTCCCTTTCAATTTTTACCTCCAACTTTTACCTCCTAGATTTAGTAATTCCAAAAATTCAATCCAGTGGTAATTACTTAAAATAAGCAGGAAAAAAATCATTACATTGGTAGTTACTTAAAATAAAGAAGTAATAAAATACTATGAACTTCCATAAAATATCTCCCAAAATGTTTGAGCAGTGTCTCCCAATAAATTTAGCTAACTGGTTGTATGGAACCCTACCGTAAGTAGGCTGAGGAATCTTTCACAACCTCTTTCCCAACACCAGCTTTGCAGCTACATATTTGGATCTCCTCTTTTACAACGAAAGACAAATTTTAACCACGTAACTGCATTTTTCTTTTTTACCATGTTATTGTCTTCAGAGTAAAAGATAGATGCCCAGGGCACTAACATGGGACCATACTTTTGTAAGGTTTTTTAAGTTTAGTAAGAAATTTTTTTCAAGTGTCAGAGAGGAGGAACTTGAGATTTCACAAAACAACAGAGAAGTGTTTAAGACTTTAAGTTAATCATCTGATTTCATAGAATAACAGAGAAGTGTTTAGGTTATTCATCTGCCAGGTAGCATCCATTTTTTGATGTAATTCTTTTCTAATTTCTCAAAAAATTATAAAACAAAAAATTTATTCTCATTCCCTTTCAACATGTGGAAGCCAAACAGTGCTTTGTGAGTGGCACAAGAGGGGCAAAAATGGCAGGGAGACCTTTTACCTTCCCGAGAGCTCTGCCTCACTACGAATGACATTGAAAATATAGTTTACCATTACAAGGTTCCCAAGCTACTACACAATTACCTCCTCAAATAGATCAATGAATATCTGTGATAAAATGATATAAGCGACAATCCAAAATCAAATCACTTGGAGCTCAAATATGCACCCGAGAAGAAATACAGCCCTTCATAAGACTTGAACTGTTCAAACAACTTGATGGATGAATCTACACCCAATAAAAGCACTATAAGAAATAATCATATAAGAAAATAAATTACATTGAGAGCAATAGTTTAATAGTCACCTCAACTTCAAAGTTCCATATCAAAAACCATAAGCTATTTATCAATAGGAAGAAGATATATAAATTTACAACAACTAGAAACAAAATACCTGAAGAAAGAGATCTGTGATGACATTGTAATCAACTGGACAACCACCCTCCATTTGAGATATCAGCTGTACAAAGTTTACAGTGCCCTACAAAATTTACTCAATAAATAGAACCTCTCTTCAAAACATGTTTAGATTCAACATCAAAAATATATTTCTATCAATTAATGGTACCTAGGATTAGAGCGTAAAATTATCTGGAGGAGGAAAAAAAATCAGGAGTGTATTGAGGACATGGTCTATGTGAGATGTTGTCAATGGCCACCAACAAAAAGGGAAAATAGTTTCTCAAATCAATATTATACACAAAAACCATAAAAAATGCATGAGAACAATGACTAAAATTTGAAATAAAATGCACATCTTGTTTGTTTTAAATTCTTGGGTAGGATATTTCATAATACAATGTCTTTTGAAGTCTATTACAAAATGTAAGGAAAAACATTAAATTCCCTACAATAAGGCCTAATTCATAGAATGTAGGAACTTTAAAAAAATTATATCCTTCACTAAAGGCAATGGAAAATCTAAGAGTATAATGTATCAGATATAGACACCAAGTTACTGACATATTTTTAGGTTGATGTGAAGGAATAATGGACACAACATTATAGTTCAAATGTATATCATCCCTAGATCCATAGATAAGCAAGCGAATACATCCAATCATGAGACAATCAGTTGATCTATTTGGCTGGAGATATGCTTTTGGGCTTTACAAAACATACCAAGAAATTAGATAGGGCTCCTTTGTATGGAAGGGATCAAAATTTAAGTGTCCCCTTTCCTTCTATGCCTAAAAGAGCAGAAAATCAACCTTTTTGGTCATAAATTTTGATGTAAAACTGATATTGAAAATGTAAGGCTAGTATGGGCTACAATTTTTTCCCTTACAACACATATCAAAAAATGGGGTAGGGTTGCTTTGGAACACTAGGGTCAAAAATTGACTGACCTACTATAAACTAGGCCTAAATGGCTAATTTAGGCTTGAAAACATGAGGGTTTGCACACAAAAAGACTTCTAGAGATCTTCCAACCACTACCTTACTCATAAAGGGTCCTCATACACCCAATAATATGTTCCACTTACTAGAAGAGCATTCATCAACTCCTCCAACACTAATTGTAACTCCTCTCATGGCTTCTTGGTTTGATACATGGAGATATCAGACCTTCAATCCTACCCAGCATTTGCCAACCATCTTCGCTACTCCTACAACTTTAGGAAAACAAAATATACCCTACTCCAAGCCATTCCACCGATTTTGGGCCTTTTTCACTAGTGAAATGGAGAGAAAAACATTTTCTTCACTCAAAGCCAACCCTACCTAGGGTTTCACATAGTTTTTAGTAAAATGACTTTCTTCAAACACAATGAAATCAAGTGTTACAAAAAGGAGAATTTAGAAGATTCAATCCTCTAAAATTTCCAATAAGTTTTAGACCATGAGGAGGCCGTACAAATCCGTACTATTCACCAATTCAGAGAAAAACATTGTGAAACTATAGAAAAAAATAGATAATTCTTTATTGCTTTCACTTCAAACATCAGAAATTCAATCCACAACCTTCAAGCTCAATGGAACAATGATTATTAAATGTTTTCCAACTTTCCCCATTGAATTACAACCATTAAACTTTACCTACCAATGTTACATTTCCTTTTTACAAGAAGAAGACCAAAAGTTGCATGAAACATTTAGCAACTTGACAAGATTTTTGCATTGTTTGCATTTTAACACCAACCAATGACAAGGACCACTAATTGGACCCCAAAAGAAATTAAATGGTATTTCTAGACCTTATTACATGAAATTGACTCAAGAACAACAAAATTTCACTTTCTGACCCCTCTTGGGGCATGAAAACCTGTGGTGCCCCTGTACCATTCATTTATGAAAATGGGGAATTGTTGCAACATTTTTTGTCATATATTGTAGTTACAAGTGCCCTACTAGAAATACATGAAAATTTGGAAGCATAGACAAGGCAAGTGAACTATTTCAAAAAATTCCTCAAAGAAATGTGATATCATGGATACCCGTTCACAAGCACTTCAAGTCAAGTATGCGGTGATATGGGGCTTTCCCACATCACTACAGGCATGACTTGAAGTGCTTGTAGGAGAGCAGGCCTTCTTCTGGGAACACACATATCCACTTTGGAGCCCTCTCCATCTCTGAAATGGAAATCATCCCTCCATTTGAATGGATGAGATAGCTATGGGGCATTGGAATCTCCGGTTTCTTACCCTATCACTCCATCTCCCCACACATTCAGTCTTTCCCAACACGCCACCGGTAAGGAAAATTGTACCAAATATTCTCCTTCCAACCTGAACTGGAATTTTAGCCCCCAACCCCCCTTTTGAGCTATACTTCCATCGAGTGATGAAAGTCAGCAAACCTCATGAGAAGAGAGATAGGGAGAGGGAGACCCAAGATCAAGCCATCAGAGGGAAGGAAGAAGTACCCCTATATATCGCTCGCTCTCTTGCAAGCAGTTCAAGTCATGTCTGCGGTGATGCAAGAAAGCCCTGCATCACCGTAGGCATGACTTGAAGTGCTTGCAAGAGAGTGGCTATCCATGATATCACATTTATTTGAGGTATTTTTTGAAACATGAAAGTGCACCAAGGCTTGTAATTGGTCCTCAATTGAGGTAGTTGTGTCATGAATCACTTCATCTCTCAATAGTTATAATTCTAGTTGCTTCCTATGCTCAGTTGATGTGTCATGAAATGGCTCTAGAAGTTTTGTTGAATCGTCACATAGTCTCCCAAGATGTTGCACTACATTTTACACAATTTTTCATATTTCATGTCCAATATATGTTAATGCACATAAGTGTATATGTGGCACAAAATTCAAACAAAGTTGCCTATGAAGCTATGCAACATGATCCTTGGCATTCAGTGAGTGATGCATGAAGCAAAGGGCTATGCAAGAGTTGTGTGATTTATTTGTGTTGTGCAACATGGTTCTAGGTGCATGAGTGGTGCATGAAGCAAGGACTTATGTGTGGGGCCACAACATGATTCTTGGAACTACAAAGGTGGTAAATGAAGTAAGGAATTGTATGCATTGACATGACCTAATTCCTAGCATTGTGCACATGGTGCAATGAGCTATGCATTAGATTGTGTATTGTTGTGCATAGGCTGAGTGGATACTATTGTGGTTGGCACCATGCCTACCACAAATTCATGAATAGTATGAAAGTATTAGTTTTAGAAAAAAATTGAACACCTTAGAAATTTCTAATCAACATTCGAAATAAGTTATCATTCTAGGTTTAGTCTTCATATTAAGATTAATTCCTTACCATGCATCTTACTAGTTTCTTCATCTTAAGATAATTCCTTAGCAAGCACCTGTAGGAGTTTGTTAGCTTTGATCTGTAGAATGTTGAAGTCAATGTCAGGGGTATCATTGTAAGTTGGAGATAAATTTATCTCCAACTTCAAGCACATTGAACTGTGAGGTTTGTATTAAGACTAATGTGTGACACATAGGAGGCATTAACTTAATACTTTTATATTATGACTACTAGAATAATAACAGAAAAATGCAAAAATATTGTTGCATTATCCTACTCAAAAGAGAAATAACATTGTTGTATAAAATCACTTATGAAATAGTATAACTTTCATACTATTAATTAACATCATGAATCTGATATAAATATTATGATGTTTCCTAAAAGCCTTAGTTTCTTGCACAGTGTAAACATTGAGATAGATATACTATTTTTCGTATCAAAACTTAAATGAGATCTTGTTCTATAGAACACAGAGAGATTATTTGGCTACTCTAAATCAACCAAAGAAAATTGGTCTAAGATAATGCTAATAATTTAAATGATTCATTGATTTTGGAGTTTACTAAATATTAGAACTTCCAAATACATAACACATGGGCATACATGCATATGTTACTAAGTCATGGACTTCACCTCTTCTTTATTATTGAATCATAGGGAATCAAGAGGTAACACTTTCATGATTGAATAAATTATATGAGTAGATGGAGAAATTTGTGGTAAATTGGTAGACATTATCCTAGAAATAAGTCTAGGATAATGCTATCATTGTTTTTTTTTCTTTCGCTAGTAGTATAATTAATCCCCATACTATTCTCTAAAAACTATTTTTAATACATCCTAGAAACCAATATAATTCATATATATTATAACACCTTCTTTAGTTGTTTAAATTTCTAAGTACTAAACTACATAAACTTTGACAGTCATAAATACAACACTTCCGTTGAACTCGGGATACTAGAAATATCATGTGCTCGTTTAAAAGTCTCATGTTTACTATAGATACAATAGAAAAATACTTCAACTCAACATTTACAATTTATTTGTAGCTAATTTATTTAAACTTAATAGCATGAATCCAAACCAAGTATTGAGCATGGGAGAGAAAATGGATGGATTGTTGTTGAAAACATATCCTAATTAGTTTATATTTCCTACCTTAGCATTCCAGTCATTAATTTTTTTGATAAATTGTATATTGAAATTTTCTGCGTGCTTAGAAATTGATGGTTTGGATCATTCTTTCATTTTACCTATGGAACTTAAGCTTATTTGATGTATTTGTGTCAAATATATCATAAACATTAGATTTGCACCACACATTTCTCCATCTACTCATAGCATTTATTCAATCATGAAAGTGTTACATCTGGATTCCCTATGATGCAATAATAAGGAGAGATGAAGCCCATGACTCAGTAACATATGCATGTATGCCCATGTGTTGTGTATTTTATAATTTTAATATTTAGTAAACTCCATAATCAATTAATCATTTAAATTATTAGCATTATCCTACCAATTTGCTTTGGTTGATTTAGAGTAGCCAAATAATCTCTCTGTGTTCTATAGAACAAGAGCT
The DNA here is from genome assembly GCA_007115665.2 of Sequoiadendron giganteum. NCBI lineage: Eukaryota > Viridiplantae > Streptophyta > Pinopsida > Cupressales > Cupressaceae > Sequoiadendron > Sequoiadendron giganteum. The sequence continues at coordinate 4,315 of VCHN02000788.1, read as the reverse complement.
CATTTAAGTTTTGATAGTAAAAATAGTATAACATCTATCTCAATGTTTATACTATGCAAGAAACTAAGGCTTTTATGAAGCATCATAATATTTATATCAGATTCATGATGTTAATGATGCCTCTGACATTGCATTTAGGTTGAGATGGTATTCCATGAATTTGGGCAAACTCTACAACATATGCTTACCAAACAAGATAAAGGATTGGTTGCTGGAATTTGAGGTATAGAGTGGGATGCAGTTGAGCTTTTGTCATAGTTCATGGAGAATTGGTGCTACCATAGGTAAATGGTCTTTACTATCTAGTTCATATAAAATATATTGGCACAAAGGGGTTGGAAAATTCTTCAACATAGTAACTTTCTTGAGAATGCAAGAGATGATTTTTATCCCTTAGGTTCTTGAATGTGTAATTATGGAGTATGATTTATCCACTAGGTAAAATTTCCATACTTAAAGGTATATTATCTTTACTAGCAAAATAACAAACAACAATAAATACTACATTACAAAATATGTTATTAGAGTTCACGTAGGAATTTTATACATTCTGAAATTTTGCATAAAATCACTTATGAAATCCTTATATAACATCACATAAACTCATTTATCTGAAGGAATAAAAGTATAAGTTGTAGAACAATATGATTTACATACCTCGCTATAGAAGATCTCAAAAAAAACAGAATTCACACCTCTTGTTATTTTCATCTACACAAATTGAGCTTACCTCGTCTTCCCTCTCCAAGCCTCGAGATTTGTTAGTTTCCTCACTCAAATAGTCTTCTTTAACTAAGTCTCCACATGGAAGTGAAGCAAATCTAGGAACGATAAATGGCAGGAATTGTGTGGCAGAGAAAACATTGAGGATGTGAACTTCAAAGAGAGAAATAGGATTCAATTTTTGATGTATGAATCTCATGAATTCAAAACTGAAACCCTCCTCCATTTCACTTTTGGCGCCTATATTTTCTTTCTTATTTTCTGCTATTTCCCCCTATTTCACTTTTGGCACCCATATTTTATTTTATTTTATTTATGTGACTAATTATTTAGTCATTTTTATTTGTGTGAATAATTATTTAGATGTGTTTTTTACTAGATGATCAAATTAGTTGTTTATTTATTCATTTATAACTATGTTGCAAAAAATTAGTAGAATTTGGTTATTTTTAATTGTCATGACTAAAATTTTTAGATCATGTAGTCATTTTTTTATCAAATTTTACTAGTATTACAATAATAAAATATGAATAAATTTTTCCTTTCGAGAGCACTGCTCCCAAGCCCCTATTGGGGCATACTACCCTCAGACCCCCAATTAGGGCAGATGATCCCCCCAACCCCCTGCACCCCCTGTCACTGATGTGTCAACAATACTTTATGTAATTGAAAGGTTGAGACACATTATCCCAACAATCAAGCCCCCAAGATCCAAGATCCCATGGAAAATAAACATAAGCACAAAGGAACACACATACGTATTATATGTAGTAAAAAATCATACACAAAAATACAATTTCAAAATGTGAAAGGAGGGTATAGATAATCATGGGATAGCAAGCTATGTAATGCTAGGATCCACACTAATAGAATTCATGACTCACACATTAGAAATTCCAATATTTTCTAGGTGAATCATAATTAGGAAGGAAACACGAGCTAGTGAAGTCTGATATTCTCTAGGTGAGCCCCTAAGACAAGGTAAAATGAGAAACACACTAGGTATAGTGATGTTCTCTATTCACTAAGTGTGTACCCATGATAAAGTATCAAAATGAGAAACACACTAGGTCTAGTGAAGTTCTCTATTCATTAGGTGTGTACCCATGTCAACCATATTGAGAGTTATACTCCCTTATAACTCTAATAAGGTGACAAAATGATTAAGATGTTATGCCAATTCCACCCTAAGTTCAAAACCCATGAACAAAGTGGAGCAAAAATTCCAATGTCAATGCACCACTAAGTCCAATGTTTGTGAACAAAGTAAAGAAAAGTGGCAATGTATTCCCCCACTTTGAAAAATCTTAAAAAACCATGTTTTGAGAAATTACTTTAAAGTAGAAAAATGATAAATGTCATGTGACAAAATATCGCAAGAGACTATTTGGAAAGCCCTATGCTAGTGATATGTTTCTATAATGCCCATAATTTACATAGGGAAAAAACACATCTATTTTTTTTAACAATAATACAAAAAATAACATTTAACAACCATACATGTACATGATACATATAATGCACATTGGGACCACCATGTCATCCGAGAGCAAGCTAAGGGGACAAAAATGAATTTGGGTTGACTCCAACATAGGGTTTACTAGACCCTTAACTATCAATCAAAATTTTGATGTACACTTTCAAATGAAATTTAATTTCCTTGGTAGACCTCCTTAGCAAGGATTCTCACGTTGGGGAAAATCATATGAATATTATCAATTTGATTTACTATTAATCCTATGGATTAATTGACAAAACATTATTTTGCTTGTTAACTCTACCTTTTCAAATCACCATGATGATATCGAAGGAGGCTACATTAAGCTTTCCACCTTGAAGCGTGAATACGAAAGTGGATAGAATGTTTATAATATACACTAGCTATTAAATTATTTATTTATTTATATATTAATTGTTAATAGGGTAAGTGCACCAATCTGTGACACAATTTTGGCTCTTAAGATGCCACTTTTTTTCTGAAATCAGCAAAATCTGATTTGCACGAGAAAATGAAGATAGTTATGCTCAAAATTTCAAGATGTGGCAAGAACAAAAGTTGAAGTGATCCGAGTCTAGTTTCTATGCTACTATTGTTTTTTGAAATTAATGAAGATTAAGGGTCTCAAAAAGGGGGGGGGCAAAACAGGTCCTGTTTTTATCAAAAAAAATAGCATAGTGCCTGAGGGCTCCCCCCTTTTTGGTTAACTTTTTTTAAGAATTTCAAAAATCCCAATGATGAGAAATTAGCTAACACCATGTAGTTTATCCTCCTTCTTTCGAATAATTTTTTTAATGAATATATAATATTTTATGAATTTTCAAAGTGGACACATCCTGAAAAGCTGAAATTTGAGCATGCTCCCCCTCAAATTTTTTGCAAACTAATCAAAAATTGATTTTTTTTTCATCATATGTAGAATGGAGTCTAGTTTCAAAAAATTTAATTTGTTTCATGTTTCGATGAACGTGTAAAAATATATCATAAACCTAGCACATGTTGGTTTTTGACCAAAAACGAAGGCATTTACAATAGAAGCCATGGATCAAAACCTTAACTAAATCAAAATGAAAAAAGAATTATATATTTAGATAGCTAAGACAGAGGTTAACGCTATCACGGTTTTTTTATAAACTTGTGTTGAAAGACGTGCAAATGAGACAAGGAGCACAAACGAAAATATGAGAAAATTTGGAAAATCCTGTTAATTAACACGTCCAAAGCAAGACATTTGGCGAGTGCCAAATGGCCTACTTTGCACAGAATTAGAATTTCCCCTCTTTGGTGAACAACTTTGATAATGCTTAGAGTGCACAGTTTATGATCGTAGATGGATAGTCGAGGTTTTATCTTTCATACCTTCTCTAACTCGTTACCGTAACTGGATAACTTTTTATCCCTTTGAAGTCTCTATCTCTCAGGTCTCACTCCCTCCCACGTGACCTAGACTACTCTCTCAGTCCAATCCCCTTTGTTAGGTCTCTTTCCCTCCCATGTAGGTACCTAAATAAATCTATCACTCCAACCCCCTTTTCTCACTCTCCCTCTTTGGTCTTTTTATCTCTCTCACTCCATCTCCCTCTCTTAGGTTGTTATCTTTCTCTCTTTGTCTCTCTCTCTCAAGTCTCTCCCTCCTACCCCCTCTCCCTCTCTTAGGTCTATCACTCACTCCCTCTATCTCTCTCCCATTCACTCTCTCTCACTCACTCTATCTCTCTCCCTCTCTCTCTCGGGTATCTTCATCCCCCTCTATCTCTCTCGTACTCCCTCTCTCTCACTCTCTCCCACTCTCTTTGCCTCTCTCTCAGGTCTCTCCCTACCACCCACTCTCCCTCTCTCTCTCTCTCAAGTATCTTTGTCCTACCCCCTCTCCCTCTCTCTCTTTGTCAAGTCTCCCCCTCTTACCCCCTCTCCCTCTCATAGTCACTTCCTCTATATCTCTTCCACTCCCTCCCTGTCCCGGTCCCTCCCTGTCCCACTCCCTCTATTTGTCTTCATCTACCTCTCCATCTCTCTCAAGTATCTCCCTCCCACCATCTCTCCCTCTCTCTCTCAAGTACCTCTCTCTCTCTCCCACTCTCTCTCCCTCTCTCT
>VCHN02002809.1:0-15916 GCA_007115665.2 Sequoiadendron giganteum | reverse complement strand
AATTTAATGATTCCAATTGTGTGTCCCTCATTTTTAGGTCGAGACTAAGATGCCACCTAGGGTGTTTTTGTCCCCCAAAGGTCTTGGAACCTTGATTTCAAGTGCACCTTAAACGAGCCCCTTTTTGGATTTTGTGGCCCAAGTTTCAAGACTTGGGACTAAGACACCACCTAGGGCGTCTTAGTCCCCCTTAAGGTATTTTTGGGATTTAATTTCAAATCTCGGCAGGATTTACCCTCCTTTAATTAATGAATTCATATGTCAATTTGTTGTGGTGTAATTTTGGGATATTAAGCATGGATATGTATAGATACAAGGTTCATTCACTCATTTTATCCCCAAGCATTCAATTATTCATTCCTAAGGAAAGTTTATGAGATCAAGAGCAATTCATCAAGCATTTGGAGCCATCATCAAGATTCAAGCATCATATCAAGGATATTCTTGCATCATGTGTGTTTTTGAGCTAACATTTGTGATGTAGGGTTTTGATTCAAGCAAGCCATTCAAGTCAAGATCTATATTCAAGCTAGCCAGCTCACACAAGTTTGTTGATTTTACAACAAGGGTTTGCTAAGTTGCAACATAGCACTTTGTTCATTCATCATTTTCCTCCATTATTTCATTTCATTTCAAGGTTTAATTACCAACAAGGGGTTTGACCAAGGAAAACCCCCATTCAGATAAAAATAAAAAAGTTTTTCCTCTCTTGCACATTTGTGTTTGTAGATTTAGGTTGAATACTTGAAGATAATTTGAAGTGCAAAGTTGTCATCTCCATAGAAGCTCACCTACAGGCCAGATCTGGAAGTTTTTGGACCTAAGATCTGAGAAGAAGGAAGTGTAGACATTGGACCTCGAGATCACATTTAGAGATTTCTAAAATTCCAAATGGGACTAAGTCTCTACCTAGGGTTTCTTAGTCCTCCCAAGGGTATTTTTCAGAGATTCTTTCAGATTCGGTTCCGACATCCAAATATTCTGCATCTACCTTGAAAAAAAGTAATAGGACTAAGACAATAGTAAGGGAATCTTAGTCCTCAACATATTTTGATAGCTTCTTTTCATTTCCAAAATCCTTATCACATTTCCAGACTTCCTAGGTACATACATCATAGCTTGTCCATAATTTCATCATTTGCACTCATCATTTAGCTTGCATTACTAGGTTTTGTTAGTTGAATGTTAAATTGTCTTTTCAAAGCTTTTACTTGGTGGTGAGCCCCTCAAATTTTAAAGAACCCCCTCCTAGGTCTTCCCTATTGAGAATTGACTCACCCTTTGGGATGATATTTGTGATCCTAATAAAATGCTGCTTCCTAAAGTGTGAGATGTTAGATAAAACTAATTGTGCAATAAAGAGAAACAACAAGATAATAGGGCACCTCAATGATTAGCCTAAGAAAATGAACAATACGAAAGCAAGATAAACAAATAAATTGCTGTTATACCTTCATGTTGTTGCTTCCTTGGTTGGCCCTTGATGTTGAAGTCTTGTGTGCTCCTTGGATGGCAATGGATTTGAATGGATGCAAGATGAATTGATGATGCTAAATGCTATGGTAGATGAGAGCTTGAATGGCAATTTTGCAAGAGTTTTGTTGCAAAAGACTTCCTCCCCAAAATGAAGGAATTGAAGGGGTATTTATAGGCTAAATTGAGTTCTCTAGAGAATTCAATGGTTGGGATTGATCCAAAAAAGATCAAGATGAAGGGCTATGGTGAGTTGAGGACTCACAAGCCCTCACATCTTGACATGTGGAAGGTGAGATGTCCTAGGGTGGAGTGATGTGGAAATGAGGTGGAAGGGAAGTACATAAGGTGGATCTTGGGGGATGAGAAGATTCTTTGGAGGAATAAAAGTGAATTAAAAATTCACAATGATTAGAAGAATCTAGTGGATAAGAGAGGGTCTCCAAAAAGCTGGAGATTTGTCACATGTGGGTGATGTGACAAGTCCAAAGTTCTAGAAGCCCTTGGCACATGTGAAGTGACAAGTCAAGGCTTCTAGAATCTTGCATGGGGGATGGGGAAGACCTTGGAAAGATAAAAGTGAATTAAAAATTTACATGGGGAAGAGAGGAACCTTGGGCAAATAAATGTGAATTAAAAATTCACATGGGGAAGAGAGTCCAGGCTAAAAATGGTAAGTGGGAAGGTTGACCAGAAAAGGTAAGCCAAATGTGGCTAATGATTTTGATTAAGGTTGTGCAAACACATGATTAAGGTAATTAATGAGAGATTAGAGGCAAGTGGGAGATTATGGAGGATGTGACACTTAATCAAGATTAAGTGGTGCACATCCTAATCACAGATTAATTAATTTAATCCGGATTAGAAAAGGAGAGAGAAAAAGATGAATTAAAAATTGGTTTTAATTCAAATGGGTTAAAAGACTAAATCAAATAATTTGTCATATTTATTTAATTTAGAGAAGAAAATGGGGTAAGGCAAAGTATTTAATTTATTTAATTAGATACTTCAGGGACCTTAGGCAAAAAATTAAATAATGATTAAATACATTATTTAATCACTATTAATGGAATAGATGAATAAAGTAGACAATTTTGATCATATGGAAGTGATCAAATTTGGATGTCTACATTTTGCCCCTCTTTGAAGTATCGTTAGAATAACAGTGCTTCAAAGAAAAGAAAGTGCAGATGACTAAAAGAAGTGACTGAAAGAGGATGCCCCAGCGTGGGGAAGAGGATCTGAGTCGTTCAATTAATGAGGAATGGATGAAGATGCCCCAATCGTGGAAGGTGTTGATTATGGTCGAAAAAAATGGTAAATGTGAAGGGTAGGTATGCCCCCTCGAGAGGGCGACGGAGGAAAAGAGAGGGGTCCCAGGTGACCTCTTGATAGGAAGAAACGGATGGTATAGTTGGAAAGAGGGAAGAAGAAATAGACAAGTTTTCCTTTTGAATGAAGTCAATCAGACAAACGGGGTGCAAATGGAGGCACCGAGAAGGGAAGGGATTAGTTAGAGGAATAAAACGGTAAATAAAAGGTAAAAATACCTTTTAAAAGGGGAGGGAAAAGAGAGGGGTAAAAAAAAAATCTCACAATAGAAATAAATGGAGGGTATGTTTGGAAAGAGCTCGAAAAAATAAGCAACTTTTCCTTTTGAACGAAGTCGATCCGATGCACGGTTTGCAAATGGCGGCCCCAGGAAGAAAAAGGAGAAAAAGTGTTGCAAAGGGGCGAATGTGCCCCACTGCAGAAGGGGCGAGGTCGCCCCGGGAGGGCGTGTACGCCCCGGGAAGGGGCGAGTTCACCTCGAGAGGGAGGGCATGCCCTGGGATGGGGCAAGTTCGCTCTGGGAGGGCAGGTACACCCTCGGGATGGGGCGAGTTCGCCCCGGGAGGGCAAGTACGCCCCAAGACAAGGCGAGCTCGCCCCAAGAGGGCGGGTACGCCCCGGGATGGGGTGAGTTCACCTCAAGAAGGGGCGTGTCTGCCCTAGGAGGGTGGGTATGCCCCAGGACGGGGCGAGTTCACCCCAGGAGGGCGGATCCGCCTTGCTACAGGCCGAGGGCGAGTTCACCCTGGCAGGCCAAGGGCGAGTTTGCCCCAGCAAGCCGAGGGCAGGTCCGCCCTGCTGCAGGGAGTGGATCCACCCAGCTGCAGACCGAGGGTGTGTCCACCCCGCAAGTGGGAGGAAAGAGGGAGGGGGAAGAGGAAAGAAAGAAAAAGAAGAAGGAAAGAAAGAAAGTGGGGGGAGGAGGAAGAAGGAGGAAGAGATGGGGGAAAGGATGAAAGATGAGATGAGGAAAGGGGATATGAAAATGATGATGTAAGTTCATGGATAAGAAATGATGATAAGTGATGGGAGATAAAGGCGAGCACAAAAGAAATATGATGTTGCCCCAGGCAAGCTGCAGAAGTGCGGATACGCCCTCTGGATTGCTGCAGAAGTGCGAATACACCCTCTGGATTGCTACAGAAGTGCGAATATGCCCTCTAATTTTTGCAGAAGTGCGAATTCACCCTCTAGATTGCTGCAGAAGTGCGAATACGCCCTCTGGAGTGCTGCAGAGGGGCGGATGAGTGATGAAAGATGAAGGGATGTGGGAAAAGATGAGAGATGAGATGATGAAAGGGGATATGAAGACGATGATGTAAGTTGATGGATAAGAAATGATGATAAGTGATGAGAGATAAATGTGAGCACAAATGGATTTGAGGACACATATGATGTTGTCCTAGTCAAGCAACAAGCTAGGTTGAGCGGATGGTTGATGGAGTGTTGTTTGATAAGGACATGAGACATCCCAAAACAACACAAGGATGGGGAATGACACATCCTGATGAGGATGAGGATGAGGATGAGGATGAGTGTTGTTGATGAGGGAATGATACATCCAAAAACAACACAAGGATAGGGAAGGATACATCCAGATGAGGACGAGGATGAGTGTTGTTTGACGAGGGAATGATACATCCCAAAACAACACAAGGATAGGGAAGGATACATCCCGATGATAGTGTTGTTGATGAGGGAAGGATACATCCCAAAACAACACAAGGATAGGGAAGGGTACATCTTGATGAGGGTGTTGTTGATGAGGGAAAGATACATCCCAAAACAACACAAGGATAAGGAAGGGTACATCCTAGAGATGATAATGATGAGGATGATGAGGATGATGAGGATGATTGGATCAAGGCTTGTAGCAAGGCTAAAACCAAGAGTGTGATTAGATTATTTGAATGGATGAGGATGGGGGAGATATGCAAGATGATGGAATGGAAAATGAAATGCAATCCTAATGCAATTTGCCATCTGTAGAGCACTGATTTTTGCTATAGCATAAGACACCGAGCGTCAGGGTATGTAAACCAAGACGGATTAGTGTTCAACGCATAAAACAAACACAACAGACAAGAAGGCTATCCCAACACCCCAAAGTCACGATGACTTTGGTCGGGCCAGGTATTGGAATAACCACAAGCACAAAAGGATGCCCCAGCATAACACAAGACCTTAGGGATCTTGGTGGGTATTACATGGGACAACCAAGAAGACAAAAACAAAGAAAAAGATCAAGATACGTCCCTATGTTTACTAGTCAAAGCACACCATGATATGATAGATCAAGGCGACCATGACAAGTGATGATAGGGAGCTCAAATGATAAACAAAATGTCAAAAACATCAAAAGATCACAATCAAGTTTGAAACATCCTTTGCCATAGGATCAAGATGATGGATGGGGTTGATGAGGTATGTTAGGAAGGATACATCCTTTTGAGACCAATGATGGATAGTAAATTAAAAGATCGACATGACGTAGGATACCAGAAACCGATTGGATCTTGTGATATAGATGACCGTTGTTTGATAAGCACTAGCTCGGATAGGGACATACTTGATGACCCGACAAGATGACATGATGATAGGATGACAAGACAAAAGGCAATAAAAACCATAAAGACCTAGGGGCTCGAGGGTTGATCCAAGATCAACCTTGCCTACGTGAAAGCGCAGAGCCCTCGTAGTTCAGGAAAAGACCATGGTAAAAGTGGAAAGAGGATGATGAAGATAGAGGATGGAGATTAATGATCAAATGGAAAAAATGCCTAGGGGGCAGACCAAATGATTGAACTTGTCTACATGAAAGCGCAGGGGCCACGTAGCTCAACACAAGGCCAAAGATAGACGATGGAAGAGACAAGACAGACAAAAGATAGAACCCCGGGGGTGGATCAAATGACCGACCTTGCCTACGTGAAAGCACAGGGGCAACATAGTTCGACAAGAGACCGATGATAGACAATGGATAAGGGATTATGAGATGACCAAGATAAATGGATAAAATGATGGAGTAGATATGATGAGCCAGGATAGGCCGCAAGATTGGATCGAGCAATGGTTGATATGTGGGATGTGGGTTATGCGAAGCTCAGGGATGGGATAGGTAATTCAGATCATTAGAATATGAATTTGAGAGGTGAGATGATGGATAGATGAGTGATGAAGATGTGAGAAAGATATCAAAAATATGTAGGAAATAGATAGGAGTGATGATAGTGAGATAACATGGCATTGGATTGCATGAGGGTAGCCTATAGCTAGATACCAATGACAAGGGATAATGGATGGAAATGGATGGATAAATAAGAAGGTGCTAGGATAGGTGGATAGACGAGATGAAGATTGAGGTGATATGGTAAAGATGTGAGAAATAGATAGGAACGATGATAGTGAGATAGCATGGCATTGAATTTCATGAGGGTAGCTTATAGCTAGATACCAATAATAAGGGATAATGGACGAAAATGGATGGATGGATAAGAAGATGCTAAGATAGGTGGATAGATGAGTGATGAAGATTGGAAAGATGTGAGAAAATAGAGACCAATGACAAGGGATTACGAGATGGAAGGAAAATGGATGGATTGATAAAGATGGGAGAGAGAAATATTCTAGGATATATGGATAGAAGGATAAGGATTCGAAAAGATGACATGGATTACTGGGTAGATAAATGAATGAGGAGATAAGGATGAAAATATGGAAAAGGATTTGTGGATGGGTAGATAGGAAGATAAGGATAGGGAGATGGATTGGATGTTTAGATAGATGAATGGGGAGATAAGGATGAAAGGAGGAAAAGGACTATGGGATGAGAGGATGGGGAGATGGAGAAGATTACCTGGTGGAATGGATGGACGATGTCTCCAAGGACCCAATTGCAAATAAGGAGATGCCCCCACTCTATATGTGTCATGCATGACGAGGCAAGAGGGATAGCAAGATGGGTGGATAAGGGAGTGAGATGGGCAATGGAAGATAGATAGAGGGGGATAAGGAATATGATAGTGTATGGATGGGAATATATGCCAAGAGGTGTCCAAAGCATGTATATAGGTTTGCCCCTACATTTATCAAGATCACAAGGAAGAGGGAGGAAGTGGGATAAATGGGATAGGATGGATAGGATGCAGAAGATAGGCAGATGTAGGAGATGGAGGAAAGGAATGCGTAAGTGGATGTTGCCCCCAATCGTGGAAGGAGACGAGATGGGGAATTTACACATGATGCTTGTTTGCCAAGTTTTCATCATGGTACATATCCAAGGTGCTTGTTTGCCAAGTTTTCACCATTGGATGAATGGTTTTCTCTTTATTATTATTTTTTTTTGTATTTTTTTTATTTTTTGGACTAGGATGTGGACGAAGATGGATAAAGATAGGGATATGGATATGCAGATTTTTAGAGGAAAATTGATAAGGATAGGGATGAAGGACTCACACATCAAGTTCCATATGAGGTAATAAGAGCCCATGTTTGAAGTGGCCAGCGGATGTTGGTACAACCCTATTAGACTGGATGGTTTATGCAAGAGGATGGATTAAAGGAATTTGATGAGGGAGATAGAGAGGATAGTGGAGGGGATGTTGGAAAGTGTATGGATGTAATGATGGAGTGGATGTATGATGGGGGAAGGTGTTCAAGACCAACATTGGCACATGTGATGGTGGATGTGAAAAGATAGGTGGATGAATAGATGGAGAGGGTGGCAATAATGGAGGAGTTGGGATAGTGATTTTTGGGATGTAGGGACCCAAAATAGATTTAGGAGATGGAGGAGGTGAATGATTTTGTGGGGAAATAACAACTTTGGATGTTGTTATGGACTTTTCAATTGAAGGTATGGCACCTTTTTTCTTTGGGATCCACATGGTTTTTATTTTTGCTTCGGTGGGCCTTTGTGGCCTTTTGGATTGATTTGGATTTTGGACTTGATTTTTATCTTCTTCAACATGTCTTTTGAAGGGGACATGAGGAATTTTAGATTCATGTGGATGTTTGGATTTATGTATTGTTGCTTTGGCATCCAAATTTCTTTTAACAACAATGGGATAGATGTGAGGAGATGGAGGATGGGGAGCGATGGAGGTAGGGTTGTAGGGATTACGTGTAGATGGAGAATGTGTAGGTATGTGCCTTTGTTGATCCTGATTAGGAGTTATGAAGGTAGGATGTTTATGTTGTGTACGAGGGAGAGGGGGTGGATGAATGAAAGGATGAATAGGATAAGATGGAGGGGGTGATTGTGGGATATAGGGACCCAAAATGGACGGTGTATATGAAAGATGTGTGGGGTTTGATGGAGGGCTATAGGAACCCATAGTAGATGGAGGATGAGCAATGATGGATGGAGGGACATAAGGACCCAAAATGGATTGAGAGGATGAGGGAGGAAGATGGATGGTTGTTTTTAGGTAGTATGATGGAGGAGGGGGGATGGCGGCATATGTCTTGGTAGAACGATGGGAAGTACCTCTTGTGCCTTTAGAAGAGGATCGTTTAGGATGTACGAAGGTTGTACCAACATCTTTAGAGTGCGAGCTTTGGGAGACATATCCAAGACCATGTGTGCCTGGATGTTCTTTGACTTGGATGGGCTCTAAAGTACCTTGCTCATGAAGGCCTAAACCTTTTCCTTGATAGTTCATGTTTTGTAGCATGTGATTTATGGTAGGATGCTTATTCTCTTGGAAGCATGATGCGAGCACATTAATAGGTGGAAGAGGAAAGGTGGTGCCTATACTTTGTTTTGCTTCTGTAAGAAGGCCACCACGGATAAGTGTAATGAAACCAAGGTGGTACAAAAGTGGCATTGGGATTGGTGATGAAGGATCATGCGATGGAGATGAGGGGATAGTCGCATTAGGAGGAATGAGTGATAAGGGATCATGAGAGGAATTGGGGAGTACAATGGGATCTATATGTATGGTAGTGGATGATAAGGGCTCATGAGATGGAGTGATTAGATCTTGAAGGCAAATGGGATCATGGGATGGAGTGGAGGAGATAGTGTGATCTTGAGATGGGGTGGATGGGAGGATAGGATCATGACTTGGTTGAGGATATGGATCATGAGATGAAATGGATGGAAGACTATGTTCTTGAGATGGAGTAGATGGGAGGGAGTGATCTTGATTTGGAGGAGGGGATATGCTTGTATGCTTTGGATCAAGCGCTTGGCATGACTCATCTTGTGTGGGATGTATGATGATGGAAGAGTGTTGGAGGGACTCCTCAATTGGGGGAGAGAGGAGGATGGAGGGTTCATGAAGGTCATTGGATTGAAGTTTGTGAATATTAGGACTAGGAGGAGGGGATTGGATGTCTTCAATGGATTTGGTGGATCTAGTAGTAGAATATGGGGATTCAATGGATTTGATGGGTTTGTTCAGCTCAATCGTTTGCATGGTGGTAGGAATGGTGATGAGAGGGATAGGTGTAGGATGGAGAAGGGCCTCATCACCAGTGATAGTACATGATAAAGTGGGAGGGCATGGTGTCTCTTCTTGCATGAGTCCTTGGGCGACTTTTGGAAGAGACGTAGGATTAGGTAGAGTGATGGAAATGGATGGAGGATTAGGATTAGATAAAGGGATGGGATTGGATGGAGGACTAGGAGGAGATGAAGGGATGGGATTGGATGTAGGAATAGGAGGAGATGGAGGGTTAGGATTAGATGAAGGGATGGGATTGGATGTAGGACTAGGAGGAGATGGAGGATTAGGATTAGATGAAGGGATGGGATTGGATGCTGGACTAGGAAGATATGGAGGATTAGGATTAGATGAAGGGAAGGAAATGGATGTAGGACTAGGATGAGATGGAGGATTAGGATTAGATGAAGGGATGGGACTAGATGGAGTACTAGGAGTGGTTGGAGGAGATGTAGGATTATGATTAGATGGAGGATTAAGATATAATGCGGTGAAAGGGAGAGTGATGTAGGAAGATGTGGATGTTGGATTAGATTGGGATGGGGAGTGATAGTAGGAAGATGTAGATGAAGGATTAGAATGGGGAGATGTGGAATTAATGTAAGGGTATGGGGATGGGGGATTGTGATTGGAAGGTGTAGGTGTTGGATTAGGATGGGAAGATTGAGGTGGTGGACCACCATAGGAAGACATGTATGGTGGGTTGGCGTAGGAGGATATGGATGGTAGATTAGGATGAGAGGATTGGGATGGTGGATTAGGATAGGAGGAATATTGGGATGGTAGATTGTGATAGGAAGGTGTAGGTGTTGGATTAGGATGAGAAGATTGGGATGTGGGATTGAGGTAGAGGTATTGGGATTGATGATGATGAGGATAAGAGGAAGTGGATGTTGGATAGGATAGAGGTTGAAAGGGAGGACATGATGAATATGTTGATGGTGAGGATGTTGGATATCCCTTGTCAAGGGTAGCATAAGAACCGTTATTAGATGTGGATGAAGGCATGGTGGGATAGTTTGAAGAATTAGTGGGATTTTGGGAGGCGATTGGAGAGAGCTTATTAGAAATAATAGCATCAAGAGGATCTATATAATAATCTTCATGATCAACAAAATTTTCGTTATCGTCATCAACGAAGTTAGGATTTCCCTTGACTACTATTATTGGTCGTGTGAGAGGGGGATAAAGATTCATGATGGATATAGATTAGAAGGAAAGAATAGATGATGGATAGAGAACTATGATGGATTGAAAACTAATATGGGGATTAGATGAAAGCTCAGATTGGGATTGAATAAAAGCTTAGATTAGGATGATGGGATTAACGCTCAGATTATAACTGAATTGGGGCTTAGATTGGGATTGGATCATAGGATGTGATAGGATTGATTTGAAAACATGATCATGGGTTTTAACTAGAGGACGTAAGGTGTTGACAATCAGATTTTTGCCAAATTTGGCAGTTTTCAAAAATTGTCAAATTTTGCCATTTTAGGAAACTTCGTAGGCATACGTTTGAGAGTCCAGTTTTTTCCACAAAATACCCAATACTAAGATAGGATGAATTGCCAACTAACATCGGAAATATGAGACATGCACTCAGAGTTATTAACGAAAAGTTCATTAAAAACTAGAAAATTGAAAAAAATAAATACTAATTTGTGATTTTGAGGGTCAAGATGAAAGTTTACAGCTCTGAAAACGTGTCGAAGGAGGATCCAATGGACTCAACAGTTCGTTGGGAATCCAAATGCCATCTCCTAATGCAACCACCCATAAAATTTCAGCCAAAACCCACATCCGAGTCAAAAGTTATGGCCTCTGGAAGTTTCGGCATAAAAATCAAAAATTTCAAAAATGAAGTCTAGATGATTGGGATGGGTGATTTGATGATAGATATGGACTCCAATGATGTTCTAAGAAGCACTCATGCAGTCTGGTCGATGAAACGTTGATTTTCAGAAAATGTTGACCACTCAAGACAGGGAAACGACCGCTCGGAACGGGTAATTGAATATTCAGGTTGGATAGATAGATGATTGGGAGGGGTGAACGGGGGCTTGGAATGGCCAAATGAAGGTTTGGATTGATCAAATGGTCAAATGGAGGCTTCGGGGATTCGAACGGAGGTTAAACGGGTGAAACTGGCCGTTCAGTGGGGCGTATTCGCCCCTATGCAGAAAATGGCTGAAACAAAGGGCAGGGTCGCCCCTCTATAGAAAATGGCTGAAACAGAGGGTAGGGTCGTCCCTCTGCAGAAAATGGCTGAAATAGAGGGCAAGGTCGCCCCTCTGCAGTGAAAATTTGAACTTGGTTTGGATAAGGGATTTTGGCAAGGACTTAAAATGGTTTAATGACAATTTGACTTACCAAAATTTACTGGTTCTTCACAGAAAGACACTTTGAACAAGCACAATCCTATGATTAACATTTTAAAGGGTATGGCCGGCAAAGGTCTTACTCTAGGACGAACAAGGTTTCTAGGGAGTCCTCGATATACGCTCAGTACGTGAGGCACAAACCATGAACACTAGTCCGTCACAAGCGTGAGTCGGGAGCCCCAGCGAGATACTGAAAGGCTCGGACCAACTCTTCACGTCTATCGAGGTATCACCCTAGCTTTGACGTTCCGCCAATTACGACGCAATTGGATTGGGGTACAGCTTTGGCTCTCCCCCCTTTATATACCCCGTCGGTACGCGTGGTTGGGATCGTCCCTTGGGGTGATGAAATCCCCAAGCAGGTCCCGCTAAGAAGATGACACTAATTGTTTCCAACTACCTCCTTCGAATTCGCACAACATGCAAAGGAGGAAAGTGAAAACAAAATAATGCCCCCTTAGGGTAAAATAAGTAAAATAGACACAGCAAACAACAAATATTACTTTCCCCTACTTATACTAAGTACATAGATAAAGTAGCAAGGAAAGACTTTTAAAAGTCAGAATAAAAAGGAAGGTCCTGCAAGGAAATGTTAATTGTTTATCCCTTCTTTTTTATGATTTTGCAGCAAAAATATGCAAGATACCAGCAAGTAATCTGACTTCACTCATCAACAAATAGGATTAGCGGGTTAGAGTACAAAATAGCAAAAGAAAGAGACAAAAACGAAGCTAAAATGTCCCTTTTTACCTTCCCGAATGTGCTGTTAAGGGCAGATTCACCCCTCTGTAGTGAACAGTCATAAAACAACCTAAAGAGAAGATTTGCCCCTCTACAGAAAATAGTTAGAAACAGAGGGCAAGGTCGCCCCTCTGCAAAAAACAGTCAGAAAATAGCCTAAAAGGGCAGATTCGCCCCTCCTTAGAAAACGGTCAGAAATAGTAAAGGGCAGGGTCGCCCCTCTGTAGAAAACAGTCAGAAACAGAGGGCAAGGTCGCCCCTGTGCAGAAAACAGTCGAAAATAGCAAAGGACAGGGTTGCCCCTCTGCATAAAACAGTCAGAAACAGAGGGCAAGGTCACCCCTCTGCAAAAAACAGTCAGAAATAAAGGGCAAAGTCGCCCTTCTACGGTGTCCGAGAGGGCAAGTTCGCCCCTCTGCAACTTGAATATGCAAACAAGCTAACAATAGAAGACGTGAAAGAAAGAGACCCCTTTGTGGGTCCCACCGGGCGTGCCATAAATGTGATCCTAATAAAATGCTGCTTCCTAAAATGTGAGATGTTAGATAAAACTAATAGTGCAATAAAGATAAACAACAAGATAATAGGGCACCTCAATGATTAGCCTAAGAAAATGAACAATATGAAAGCAAGATGAACAATTAAATTGCTGTTATACCTTCATGTTGTTGCTTCCTTGGTTGGCCCTTGATGTTGAAGTCTCTTGTGTGCTCCTTGGATGGCAATGAAAATGAAGTGGATGCAAGATGAATTGATGCAATATGGATGCTAAAATAGATGAGAGATTGAATGGCAATTTTGCAAGAGTTTGTTTGCAAAAGACTTGATCCTCTAAAATGAAGGAATTGAAGGGGTATTTATAGGCCAAATTGAATTCTCTAGAGAATTCAATGGTTGGGATTGATCCAACAAAGATCAAGATGAAGGGCTATGGTGAGTTGAGGACTCACAAGCCCTCACATCTTGACATGTGGAAGGTGAGATGTCCTAGGGTGGAGTGATGTGGAAATGAGGTGGAAGGGAAGTACATAAGGTGGATCTTGGGGGATGAGAAGATTCTTTGGAGGAATAAAAGTGAATTAAAAATTCACAATGATTAGAAGAATCTAGTGGATAAGAGAGGGTCTCCAAAAAGCTGGAGATTTGTCACATGTGGGTGATGTGACAAGTCCAAGGTTCTAGAAGCCCTTGACACATGTGAAGTGACAAGTCAAGGCTTCTAGAATCTTGCATGGGGGATGGGGAAGAGGGGGACTTTGGGAAAATAAATGTGAATTAAAAATTCACATGGGGAAGAGAGTCCAGGCTAAAAATGGTAAGTGGGGAGGTTGACCAAAAAAGGTAAGCCAAATGTGGCTAATGATTCTGATTAAGGTTGTGCAAACACAGGATTAAGGTAATTAATGAGAGATTAGAGGCAAGTGGGATATTATGGAGGATGTGACACTTAATCAAGATTAAGTGGTACACATCCCAATCACAGATTAATTCCGGATTAGACAAGGAGAGAGAAAAAGATGAATTAAAAAATGGTTTTAATTCAAATGGGTTAAAAGACTAAATCAAATAATTTGTCATATTTATTTAATTTAGAGAAAAAAATGGGGTAAGGCAAAGTATTTAATTTATTTAATTAGATACTTTAGGAACCTTAGGCAAAAAATTAAATAATGATTAAATACATTATTTAATCACTATTAATGGAATAGATGAATAAAGTAGACAATTTTGATCATATGGAAGTGATCAAATTTGGATGTCTACAATATTTAATCCAATTTGGGATCCTAGGACATGCTTGAATGACCTAAGGACAATAGGGGCATTTAATCCACCTCATTTTCTTTATGGTTCATTTTGGTGAACTCGACATTTTTGAGCATTCATTTTTTTTATTTGGAGTCCACTAAAGTTATATATCTAGGTTGCATTCATTCTTACATTGCATCTTGCATTAGTGAAAGTGCATCTAGGGTTTCTCATATTTGCATTAGTGAAAGTGCATATAAGTTGCACTTTTTCTTTCTTGCATCATCTTATCTCATTGAAAAACTTAAAAGTGCATTGTTAATCATCCCAATTGCATTTAGCAACATTGTTATCGCATTCAAAATTGAAAAAAAATGCATTCAACTTTGCATCCAATTTCTTGTCATTAGTCATTTTTTCTTGTATTCATTTGCATACTTTTTGTTTCCAAACATTAGGTCCCTAGGTAGCAAACCTGGGAACACTGTTAACAACCCAAAATTTTCTGTTTTTTTGAAAATAAGCTCTGTTGGGACTAAAACGATCTTCCTGGAATATCAGTCCCTCTATGGGTTTTTGGCTCAGAATCCTGTCTTTGTTGTTTGCTTTCTGTTCTAGTTTATGGAACCTCAGAATTTCACCAATAGGATCAAGACGCCCTTGCTGGCGTCTTAGTCACTGCTGAATTTAAAGGTCTAGTTTTTAGGGTTTAAATCTACTTTTATGTGATCCTTTTTTATTCCATTGGTTATCTATTTTAGTTGGTTGAGTTTTTTTTACATAAATTTAATTAAATCTAGCTTAAAGTGGTTCATTTCATGCATTACTCAATTCCAGTTTTTCATTTACAAAATTTCATCTTTCAGGTTGTTGCATAGTGCAACTAGTAAATTGCCTTATTTCAAATCTAAAAATTGTATTTTCACTTTAGGTTATTGAATTTCACTTTATTTACTTTTCTATGATAGCATGTTTTATTTCAAGATATGTGGCTTTGATATGGTTAAAAATGGAGTGCATAAGTACAAAATCCAGTCTTACAAGTTCAATTTAGAGTACAACAATGAAGTCATTAAAAACATTTTAGTCATCCTTCTACTATCTTTCATAGTTATGATATCATCTTAGAGAAAGTGGATCAAACCATTGACACAATCCTTAATATTACATTGCCTATTGGTGAGGATGGTATGATATAAGAGGATGCAAGCATAAACAATCATAACAATCATACTTGTTCTTCTCCCGATACCTCTCCTATTAGTGACAAAGGTATCTTGGTGAAAGAAGATAAAAGCATTAAGAATATTGATTGTCCCTCTCCTCTTCCCCCTTTGGAAGATATGAGAAAACAAGAAGATGAGATAATAGAAAAAATTCTAAACATCACCTTACCTAGTCTTCATTCATCCCTTGCTTGTGAGAATGTTTCAACGAAAGAGGATGATATCATAGATAGCCATGATAATCAAAATTCTCCTTCTCCTAATATCCCTCCTTGATGTGAAGAGGATAGGTTGATATTAGAAGATTAACCTATTGAGAGTCATGAGAATATTTTTCCTCCCTTACCTAATGCTCCTACCATTTGGAAAGATCTATTTGGTAATCGTAGTTATCCTTCTCTTGATGCCTCCCATACTTGTGATGAAGCTACTTTACAAAATCTAACCATGGAATGTGATGAACATCTTACAAGATCTCCTACTAGGGTAGATGGTATGGCACAAGAGAGTGAGGCCTTAGAGAAAAAGGATAAAGTCCTAAACAATCATAACAATCAAATAG
>VCHN02004935.1:0-10743 GCA_007115665.2 Sequoiadendron giganteum | reverse complement strand
GTCTCATCAATGATAATATACATTTCCTCAATATATCGTCAAGACATAAGAAGGGTCATACCGATGAAGTTATACACCAAGAGAATGCAGGTTTCTATGTCTTATTGGCAAGACAAAAGGTATCAGCGTGACGATGTAAGGTCATATCGAGCTAGGTTACCTTTTACCGATTGGAGTAAAATAAAGTCTATCGGGGAGACTATGGTCATGGGAGTGAGTTTTCAAAGCACCGCCCGAATTGTTAATGGTCTTGTTGATAAAGCAGAGGGAAAACTCATTCGGTAAGTAAAATGATGCCGAGGAGAGTTCGAGGAGTCTTACCGACCCCTCGTGTTACATAGATAGAACTGAGCATGCAGAGATAAAGGATATCGAGAAGACAATACACATCGTCTCGCCGAAGAAAAAGAGTGTCGATGAGATATGTCTCGACGGAGAGATCTAAGACACATCACGGCGAGTATCATTCTATCGGCAGAACAATTACTTGGTCTCGACGACTCAGGTTGACAAAGTGAACATCCCGATGAGACAAAAAGCTTTCAGAGTGAGGTGAAGGATCGTTGGCCTGATTCGTTAAGTTTGGGCGATAGCTCGCTTCGGTGAAGGTCATGGCAACATAAAATGCTAAAAGATAAAATATCGAGGAGACTTATGATATCAGAGAAACTACAAGACGTCTTAGCAGATGGGTGAACATTGAATAGGCGGATCGGCCAGAGATTTGAAATTGTCCTGTCAATATAATCCCTGATGTGATAGCGAGAATTTCAAAAAAACTTGCAGCATTCATGTCTCAGTAAAGACATTAATGGCGCCGCGAAGCATAAAAAAATTTGCATATCAGGGTAGGCTCAATTGAAATCATTATTTCATGGAATTGGCAGCAAAGGAGAGCACGGGAACCAACTGAACTATTAAGGCATTTGTCTAACTTAGATTTACAGGAAAAATCTAGTAAGTCTCTCATCCTTTAAAAATTCATGAATTTTGAACATGGAAGGCACCAGTTCAAAAAAAACAAAGGGAAGAAAACTTGGGGAGGGTAATCAATCAAAGGAAAAAGGCAAAAACTTGAATTGCAACCAGAGGGTAGTAAAAGGAAGTTAAATCAAGACCTCATAGACTAGTTACTTGCTTCAGGGCCTAAAGCTACGTGTTCTCTGCAGCTCAAAGCGAAAATTGATAAATTAGACGACAAATCCAAATTCATAGGGGATGTTTGGACCCCAATAAGAGGGTATGAGTTGTTCAATTTCCATCATCATAGGAGGAATCGCTTCGAGCTAGTATGCAATCTGTGGAGGCTCAATTTGGGGAAACTGGTGTGCCCTAATGTCTTTGTCGATGTCGAACTGGTAAAATTGCTGGTTGGTCATTATAACCCGAAGAATAAGGCTATATGTGATTTATCAGGGAGCCCATTGATACATATATCTGAGAATGCAATAAGTGAAGTTTTTAAATTGGAAGGAATATGTAGTGAGAAGATAATAAGTGAGGAGCTCGACACTGAATTTAGAAGAATGGACACCATTTACAAAGGATGGAGATTACCCCTGCATATAATTAGGTGTCATGGAAAACCTATTCCGATGGAAGATAGTGAAGGAAAACCATTTCATGTTCGAACCCTACCTGAAGTATACTTATTTTTCAATGGGACAGGTATTGGGGATGGAAGTCCTAGAGCATATGACAGTTGTGCCCATAGTGATTTATGTTGATATCCAATATCATAATTCCAGGTCTTTTGATTATGCTTCTCATGTGTTTAAAAAGCTAGATACAGGATTGATGGTGATAAAGAATGGTGCTTTTGTCCTGCACCTCAGGAATTCTTCACTGTTGATGCACTTGGTGCTATATTTCGGACAGGAGTTAGGATGGTGGCCTCGGGAACTGAGGATTTCACAATCTGATAAGGAAGGTAGGCCATTGCCTATTTAGTTATGGAATATTGTTTGGGACAGCAGGTTTACTAATTCCAATTTATTGCATTTTGAGGAATTCTTTGTGAAGCCGTTATATAGATTTTTTAATCATCCTTGTGATTATTCTTTATCTGAAGAAGTAAAGAGGTTTCTTAGGCCTAGGGATTATAATGGACCAATCAACCACAACTGGGGGGATTGGTATTGCTTGGAAAATGCCACGATGATTAGGGTTTATGGTTTTGAGGATACACCATTCATTTTACCTAGAACAGTCCTAGATAGAATTGCATACTTAGAGATTGTTAGGCAAATGGATTTCTCTAGTGTCATGAATTTAAGTTCATATGGGAAACAGGATTTTATGCCTAGTACACTGTGTTGGCGAAAGAGGGCTACAATCTGATTCTGGATAAGTTATTACATTACAACATGAGGAGAGCACCATCAAGAAAAAACTTTGATCCAGAGGGATATATCCATTCTGTCAGACAAAGAATAAATTTTGGAGGGTACCAGCATGTGCCCTATCAATCTGATGACATAATCAGAAACTTGGAAGCAAAGGAAGCAGAAATGGTGATTGAGAAGCATGATAAAGAGTTGGTAGATGTTGAGTTGTTATCCTCCATCAAAGGGATATCAGAAGTTGATAGGCCATAAGGCTCATCTAGGAAGGTGTCAAGAATAAGGACTCTGGATTATGCCTATACTGTCCGAGAATCAAATGTTGAGGAATCTATGGATATGGATACGAGACATGAAGATTATAGGTCTTTTATAGAAGATGATGAATTTGCGAAGACCTCAGAGTTTAAAACATTCTTGTACAAACAAAAAGGAAAAGAAATAAGAGGAATAGTTGACAATGTCACACCAAGAAATGAGGACCAATTGTTAAAAAGCTTAAGGGATGAGGTGGATAAAGAGATGACAAACATGACCCCTAAAAATGGAAGAGAGATGTTAGAAAAGGAAGGTGTTATGATATTCCCAGGATTGGATCTCAATTCTGCATTATTTTTTGACAGTTTCCTGAAGGACAACAATGCTATCCACAAGCTCAGCATAGAGAAGGTGACAGAGGTATATACAGGATCAAGATATTATTCTGATGATGAAACATTAATGATTTGGGCTTTGTATCCCCCTCATAAGAAGTAAATTCTTATTGATACTGAGAAGGCATTCAGACATGTCATGACTCTGAAGGTTGGAGAGGCTGATCCTGTTGCAACTGCAGACATTGGGATCAATATAGCAAAGTTGAATAAAGCCCAGATCCAAGCATTGATTAGAGAGAGGGAAATGTATAAAACCAATAATGAGAGAATGCTGAGAGAGAATGAACGTTTAAAGGACTTCTTAGGTTCTATAATAGGGCCCACAAAGATGCTCACCCAAGGTGAGAGTTCGCAGAAGAAGGACCATTGGGAGGGGTCAACTGCATACTCTCAAGGAAAAATGGACACACTTGCTACAATAATCAAAAGGAGGCAGGTTGTTTTAACCACTTGGTTAAATAAACTCTGGGGAAAACATTCATAGTACGTGGATGCAATAAAAGAACACAGGAGAGTAGATAGCAGAATTCAAGAAAAACTTGAGGATTTAGAGCAAAGGGATACTCCTAGTAATTCAGAGATTGAAAATGCTAATTGTATCATGGATAAGCACAGGGATTTCTTTGAGGAATTACAAGGGGATGTGCAGGGGTTGATGGAAGCTATTGAAGACAGATTGAATAATTTTTGTGATGATGAAGGAAAACTGAAAGGAGTAAATACATGGAAAAATGAATGTGAAACAATATTCCAAAAGATGTTAAAAACAGCAATTGCGGAAGACATAACGTTGGATGAAGCATGTGAACGGAACGAACGAATGATAATGATGGAGATTATGATCCGTGATGTGTTGGGAGATGCAGATACTCATGAGCACCAAGATTACACTGAGCACATGTCTTAATTCCACTTGTGGCTTAACAAAAATTAGTTAATGATAAACTTGTTAATATTTTTGCTTAAAACTTTCCGAAAAGGCACGTCCATTTGCAAACTAATTTTATAAATATCTGTTGTTGGATAATGAAACAGGAGTTAGAAGATAGAAATTATAATAAGATAGACTGTTGTAAGCATGATATTTCAAAATGATGGCATTCAAGAAGACTATGTTGCATGTGTAAATTTTGAGGAAGATAATGAAAGACTGTTGATTTAGTGGCTTCATTTTGGCATCAATTGTTTGTTGGATTCTTGCGATTATTTGATTGTCTCCAATCCGATGTTTCCTAATTGTTTAAATTGAAGTATCAAGTATACATTCAATCCATCAGTGCACATTTGATGTTTCTGTGTGATTTGGTTTATTGGGTTCTTTAATAAAGAAGTAAAATTCCTTTCAATCAAATACAATAATCTGGGAATGTTATTTGGATCAGTAAGAAGAAACAGATAATTATATTTGATATTCTGCCTCAAGTAGGGTTTATCAATTACAATTCTTGCATGTTTATACAAGTTATAAACTAATATTCATATGCCAAACAATTAAGATCTCTACCAGATAGTAGTCATTCATTTAGAGCTTTCATTTGACTCTGTTTTACCCAACAAGGCACTGGTCTTATTATCCTTTTAGGTTTTATCAATTTTTACATCTCTTAAATTTAACATATTAATTCATACCTTGATATTTCATATATAATTTATACCAAATTTAGATATTACTTTCACAATTTATACCAAATTAGGATCATTTATTCAAAATTTGTGTCATTCATATAGGTGCACCCGCCTAGGTTTAGCAAAGCCCTAAGGGTAGAAGGTTCAACCACATTGGTTGGCCTTGTTAGTTGGCCATTAATGTAGTGAGAGTGTGGCAACCTCTTGTGGTTCATTTGAACCAGTGTTTTTGAGACCCAACACTCTCTCCCATTCTCTTTCTCCCACTCTCTCCCTTCTCCCACTCTCCCACTCTCTCCCTACTCTCTCTTTCTCCCACTCTCCCCTTCTCCCACTCTCCCACTCTCTCCCACTATCTCTTTCTCCTACTCTCCTCCTCCCTTCCTCTCCCTATCTCCTCATGCAGAGCAAAGAGGAATCACAACTCAACATTCCATTTACTTGAAAAATTTCATAAAATTACTCATCTCAAAGAATTATTAAGTGCATTCTAGATCACATTGTAATCATTCTCATAAAAACCCACAATTCAATGCAACAAACAGTCATTAATAACTTCCATAAAACATATAATGAAACCAATCCCTTTGGTGATATTTAAGATAAAATAATTATAGACCTTCCTTCCAATTTTCATGAAGATCCAATGGTCGAAACTAAAGTTATTGCATTTTTACCAAAACTGCAAACCTTAGGCAGTGTTTAAACCTTCCCTCACCAAAATAGTCATATCTTCCACAAAACTCAAGAACATTCAATGAGACAAAAATAATTGGAAACTAGAAACAGATATCTTTCCATCCGTATATAATAATCCATTATTTGAGTCAATATCAGGGCGTACAAATCACAACTTCAACCTGAAAACAATCTAAAAATCAGAAAATGCATACTAGACTTGAGGTTGTCATTCTTCAAACTTCAAAAGTAATGTCTCCAACCTCCCAATTCGAGTTTTGGAGGGTGTAATTATATATTCCCAACCAAAACCAACTATTTTCAACCAACTTTTAATTATTTTGTTGACAAAACACCTTAATGACACTTTTGACAAGCTGCTTGACAACATTTTTTTGAGTAACTTTTACAATTTTTACAATATGGAACAACTTTTAACATTATTTGACAAATGACTTCCTAAGACTCAAACACCTATAAAATGGTTTGATAAACCTTATTATAGGACCCAATACATAATATAGATAAATTATTTACAAATGGCCTCATGGAGGCTTGAAAGCAACTTGGTTCTCCTGCACCATACACCCCTTGAAGAAAAAACTCAAGTCCCCTGAGTTAGCATAGAATAAAGCACCTGCAAAAATAAATGATTCTTCACTATCATCTGCAATCAAAAACGCTTTTATCTTCATCTTAACCCATGGTTTTGTCTTCCTCTTTTTCTTATGCCATCTCTTCTCCATCATTTTCTCAACATCTAGGCTCCAAAACTCCATTTTTTGTGTATATACCTCAGTAGCATCATCTATATCTTCATTATTATCATTAGAGTACCATATACAATCTGCATCACAGTCTTTCAAAACTTCATATACCTCATTAGAAAATATATCTACAACATCTTTATTAACAACCTTATTATCAACAACAACTTGATCATGAATATCAACATCAATGTTATCAACAACTTTATCATCATCAACTTGAGTATCAATACAAGGGTTATCAATAACATCAAAAAACTTCTCAACTTGTTCATCAACAAAAATTTCATCAACTACTTGAGTACCAACAACAATCACATCATTAATCTCAACATCAACATGTTTATTAACCAACAAAGAAGTTTGTTCATCTTCAAACACAATTGAAATATCATGCATCTCAACTTGTAACTTATCTTGCTCAACTTGAACAATAGATTCAAAATTTACCTTTGTCTCATTTGTTGCCTTCTTTTGTTTTCTTTGCTTCTTTATAATCTTCTTTAGAGGCCATCTTAACCTCTTTGAAATTGGTATATTCCAACTCCTTTGTGCTTCCTTAAGAAGTTGGTGTTCTTTTTCTAATCTTTCCAACTTTTGGCTTATCTTTTCTAGGGCTTCCTCAAACTCTATTTGTCTTGCATTTTGTCTTTCCTTCTTTCTCATTTCCTTTTCCTCTCTTTCCTTCTTCCTTCGTGAATCCTCAGCCTGCCAACATCTCTTTAAAAATTCCATCTTCACAAGCAAGTCTCTCCTTGCTTCCACTTCACCTTGCCACACCTAGGCAATCAGGTTCCTTCCTCAACCTGCAAACAACCACACACAAACCACAAACAACTTCCCAGAGCATCTTCAGGCTCTGATACCACTATGATGCAGAGCAAAGAGGATTCAAAACTCAACCTTCCATTTAATTGACAACTTTCATAAAAATATTCATCTCAAACAATGATTAAGTGCATTCTAGATCACAATGTAATCATTTTCACAACAACCCACAATTCAATGCAAAAAAAAGTCATTAATAACTTCCACAAAACAAATAATGAAGCCAATCCCTTTGGTGAGATTTCAAATCGCATAATTACAGACCTTCCTTCCAATTTTTATGAAGATCCAATGGTCGAAACTAAAGTTATTGCATTTTTCCCAAAACTGCAAACCCTAGGCAGTGTTTAAACCTGCCCTCACCAAAATAGTCATATCTTCCACAAAACTCAATAAAATTCAATGAGACAAAAAGGATTAGAAACTAGAAACAGAGATATTTCCATCCATATATGATAATCTATTATTTTATTCCATATAAGGCCGTACAAATCACAACTTCAACCTGAAAACAATCTAAAAATCAGAAAATGCATACAAAACTTGAGGTTGTCATTCTTCAAACTTCAAAAGTAATGTCTCCAACCTCTCCAACCTCTCCAATTCGAGTTTTGGAGGGTGTAATTATACATTTACAACCAAAACCAACTATTTTCAACCACCTTTTAGTTAGTTTGTTGACAAAACAATTTAATGACACTTTTGACAAGTTGCTTGACAATTTTCTTGAGCAACTTTTACAATTTTTACAATATATAACAACTTTAAACATTATTTACCTAATGACTCCTAAGACTCAAACACTCCATAAATGTGGTTTGATAAACCCTCATTATAGGAACCAATTACATAAAATAGATAAATTATTTACAATTCCCTCTTATGGAGGCTTGAGTTAAACTGGTGCCCCTGCACCACTCTCCTATTTCTCCATCTATCTCTAACTCTCTATTCCTCACTCTTATATATCTCCTCTCCCACTCTCCTCTCTCCAACTCTCCCACTTTCCCACTCTCTTTCTCCCACTCTCCCTCTCTCCAACTCTCCCACTTTCTCCTAATTCTCTTTCTCCCATTCCCACTCTCTCCCACTCTCCCACTCTCTCCCACTCTCCCACTCTCTCCCACCCTCTCTTTCTCCCACTCTCTCTTTCTCCCTCTCTCTCCCTCTTTCTAGATCCCTCTCTCTCCCTCTAACTCTTAACCCTCTACCCTCTATCTCTGTCCCTCTCCCTCTCTCCCACTTTCTCCCACTCTCTCTTTCTCCCACTCTCCCCTCTCCCACTCTCCCACTCTCTGTCCCCTTCCCTCCCACTTTCTCCCCACTCTCCTCACTCTCTCTTTCTCCCACTCTCTTTCTCTCAACCATACACCCTCTACCTTTAACCCTGACCCCTTAAACCCTCAACCCTACCTCCCTCTCTACTATATATTTTTCCTCTCCCTCTACCTCTCTCTCTCTTCCTCATCACTATTGGACACACACCTCTATCTCCTCTACTATAAGGGTACAGGGGAGAGATATAGAATTAGGGTAGAGGCTATAGACAAAGAGGGAGAAAATAAATATATTAAAAAAACCATATTTCATATAACACAAGCGCGTTTTGAAGAAGTAGAGATATGGTCATTTTAGCAAGAAATAAAAAGCTCGCATTATAACGCGAGCACGTTTTGTCTTCCACTAAAAATGGAAAAAAAACTCAATATACTCATGATCTCAAGGCCCACATTCTACATATTCTCCTGGTTCTGCATGTGCTCTGACAAAAAGTAGCTTTATGATGATGTTGTGAAGTGTGCAAGCATGTTTTTCACATTCCACCACCTTTTCCATGATCTTTCTACCACCTTTGCATGAAATAGCAGATTTTTCCTATTGAAAGACATATAATATCAATTCAAGTTTGAATTCCATTGAAAACTGATATAAATTGAAGTTTGGAGGGGAAGAAGCTTTTGAAAAAGTCAAATTGTTGAGGAGTTTGAAGAAAGAAGAAGCTAAGGCTACATAATTGGGTTGAAATCCTCCATTTGAAAGAATGGTTTTTTAGGTATGTGAAGTCTTTACACATTTTCTTTCATTCTATTATTGGTTTCTTTCATTTTTTTTATTTTGCATATTCCATGTTGATCATTGGTTTTTTGTCATTATAACCTTAGGTTGTCAATGCACATTTTAAATTACACAATTATATACACTTGCCAATTACATTTTCAAACCTGATGCAGAGCATCTATTAGGATCCACAAATCATCAAGGGTACTTCTGATGCTAACTTAAATTGAAGAAGATCAACCAACAAACTCAGTCATCTTTTCATCAAAATCCTTCAATTTCACTTGATTTCATATTTCCACAAAACATTGTAACTTGGATTCAACTCTTTGTCAGACTCAAAAATAGATTAACCATCATAAAATTGATTGTAACATAGCATAAACCTGATTAGAAACTCAGAACCATTCAATTCATTAATGATTCACTAATTCACTCTTCAATGTAACTTACATGGAAAAATAACAATAAAGCATGGAAGGTAACTACCAAACTTTATCCAAACATCCAAGACACTATAATCAGCATGTTATTTATTGAAATAAACCAAATACACATTCACAAACCACTGATCCATCAAGCTCTTTAATTCTTGCAGTCATAACATCATTTCTCATAAGGAGTCAACTTCTATATTTCTTGAGAGGACAACAACCAAACGATGGATTGTTGTTTCCCCCTTCACAAAACAACATGCACACACCTTACACAACCCAAAAATAACCTACTATATTGAATTACAAAGCCTAGATCGTGGATTAGTCATAATGAACCTTCTTAGACTCTCAAACCCCCCTAGTGCACCAAAACCACATCTCTTTGAGGCATTTTGTTATTTAACAATTGACTTACCTTGTGTATTGATGCAATCAGGGGAGGTCCTATAACACAACTCCACAAAATCAACCAGCAACAACAATTCACAATTTAAAAATTCATACAATTATTCACTTTCACCAATTCAATAGTCATCCTTGTAGCATAGATAACTCACTCAATCAAGTATATATTTTAGAAAAGGTCTTCTTAGACCAAGACTTGACCCTTCTAAAAGTCCCAATAGGTCATACAATAACATATCAACAATCCACAATAGGCTTCTTTGTTACAACTTCATCAAAAATGGATTTATACACCAACCAACTAGGCCTCAAATTAGGCCTCTTTTACAAAGGACCTTATCTTCAATCCTTTTCCAAAACACAAAAATCAAAAGGGTAGTAGTCTATAGGTTATCAAACCAAGGATTCCACCATTTTTTTTCATAAAATCACTCACCAAAGTGCCAAATCACAAAACCCTCATTTTTACCTAAGAAATTAGGGGTTTATTGAAAAACACTCATCCAACCCTAACACAATCTTATGAATACTTCAAACAGGTCTAAAATGGCCTACAAAAACTCGATTCAACAAGAAACCATGCTTCCCCAACACAAAACACACTTTAGCATATCAAAACCACTCGAAATCTCATGGAAAACTCAAAATTTCACTCTAGGGCTTCATGCCCAACACCCTTTTAGACCCCCCTGCACACAAAAAAAATTCCATCACCTATTTATTGATGATGCAGACCCATTCCACCAATTATAGTAATCACAATGAGTGGAATGGGCCAATTTACATAATTGAGACCTTCAAAACCCTTTAATTAGGGCACATAGACCTGCAACAAGAGATTCAATCCAAACTACCAATAGAATTGGAGTTAAAGTCTTAAATAAAATGCAAAAAATTTTTAACACATGCCCCAAAGTGATTCAAGAAGATTTATATTCAAAACCTC
>VCHN02004134.1:0-12536 GCA_007115665.2 Sequoiadendron giganteum | reverse complement strand
CCCATCAAAATTTAAGGGGATGTTGTGTTCTACTTGTAAGAATAGCCTGATGATCACACTGGAGGATATTGTCTCCCAGGAGAAATGGAACCTTATAAATATTTATGCTCTGAATCTGAGCAGGGACAGAATTTTTCTTTGGGAATAGTTAAGTAATGTTATTTCTCTAAGGTATGATGACCATTGGATGTTGGGACGATATTTTAACTCTCCTCTCCTCCCTTCCAAAAAGTGTGGAGGGCAGGATGATTATTTTGACAGCATGATGGAGTTGGCGGAGTTCTTAAATTCAGTTGGTCTTATTGATATCCCCCTCCAAGGAACTAATTTTACTTGGTCTAACAAAAGAAATGGAAATCACCTAATCAGAGTTAAACTTGATAGATTCTTGATCTCTACCAATTAGGATATCTCTCAATTCCTTTCTCTCTCTACCCTTCCTAGGTCTGGATCAGATCATAATGCCTTGGTGCTGAAAAGGAATGTGGACCATAATAATGGTCCTTTCCCATTCAGATTTGAAGCTATGTGGTGTCTTCATTCGGACTTTGATGATTTGGTTAAATCTTGGTGGGAGGAACCTACAAATGGTACTCTGATGTATTGTCTGGCTGAGAAGCTAAGTGGAATAAAGAAAAATTCAAAGGGTGGAATAAGGTGAATTTTGGAAATATCTTTGAGACAAAGAATTCTCTGGGAAATAGCATAAAAGAGGTTTAGGATTTAATGGAGGCTAGTAGGGTGGATGAGGATATTTGTGCTAAGGAAAGAGATCTCAAATCACAGTGGTATAGGATTAACAAAAAGGAAGAATTCTACTAGAAACAAAATTCAAGGGTTCAATGGTTAAAGGAAGGGGATAGGAATACAAAATTCTTTCACCAATCCACATTGAAACATAGAAGCAGAAATAGAGTTAGATCTCTTTTGAAGGAGGATGGCTCTATGGTGACCAATGAAAAAGAAATTGTGAGGGAAGTTGTTAATTTCTTCTCTAACCAACATAGGGCTCCTAACATTGATAATTAGGTATATGTTGACTTTATTGATGTGATTCCTAAAGTTATTTATGATATAGACTTAAAAATGATGACTGATATTGTTTCAATGGATGAAGTTAAAAAGTCTGTGTTTTCCTTTGGAGCTTACAAATCTCCTAGTCCTAATCGTTTCCCCCCCATTTTTTCCAGACCTTTTGGGATATTGTCAAAAATGATCTATTCAAGGTCACTAGGGATTTCTTTAGATCGAGTAGATTGTTGAGCCAGCAAAATTTCACCTTCTCACCCTCATTCTCAAAAATGTTGATGCCTCTGCTATGAAATATTATAGACCTATTAGTCTCTGCAATACGGTCTATAAAAAAATTCCAAAATTCCGGTTCTTCATCTCAAACCGGTGCTTAGTAAAATTATTGCCCCAAACCAGAAAGGCTTTGTCCAGAATAGAAATATCCTTGATTTTTTTATCTCCACCCATGAAAGCATTCATTTTATGGATCAATCTAAAAATATGGGGATGGCCTTCAAAATTGATATTTCTAAGGCTTATGATAGAGTCTCTTGGCCTTTCCTCTTTGCTATCCTCAAAAAGTTTAGAATTGATGCTAGATTCTTAAAGTTGATCTTTGCATGTGTTACCTCCCCCTTGTGTTATGTTTTGGTTAATGGTGTTCCATGTGGCTTCTTCTCTTGTGTTCATGGGCTTAGGAAAGGTGACCCTCTATCCCCCTATCTTTTTACCATTTTTTTCGAAGTCCTTGGTAGGAATATCCAAAAATTGGTGGACTCAAAAGTTTCCAAAGGTGTTAAATTTGCTTCATCTCTTATGCCTGACTCCCAACAACAATTTTTTGATGACACTCTAATGTTTGGGGAAGCCTTGGTGGGGGAAGAAGGTATCTGGAAATAGGTGCTAAATGACTATGTTGTTGTTTCTAGTCAGTGTATCAACTATGAGAAAAGAAAAATTTACTTCTTTAACATTAATCAACAAATCAAGGAGTGATAAATATTATGGGTTGTAAGGAAGTTAAATTACCTGATTCTTATTTGGGCCTACCATTGATTTCTAAGAAGCTGGAAAATACCTACTGGAATCAATTAATTGAAAGGACGCAAAACAAACTTGTTGGATGCAAGGGGAAAATTTTGAGTTTAGCTGGCAATATTCAATTTCTCAATTCTTCCATTTATAATATTCCAATATACTATCTATCCCTCTTTAAAATCCTTTCCTATATAGGGGAAAAGAAAGAACAGATACAGAGGAAATTCTTATGGTCAGGAACTGAAGAAAAAACTAGAATGTCTCTGATTGGCTGGAAAAAATTGTGTACTCCTAAAAGGAGAGGGGGCTTGGGATTAAGAAGAATCTCTATGCTTAACAAATCCCTAATGGCTAAAATTGGTTGGAATCTCCTTGAAGGAACTAAAGATTGGGTAAAAAAATTCCAAGCTAAATATATGAGGAAGAGGAACCCTAGTTGTTTTCTTTCAGTTCTGGATCTGCCAAGTGGCTCTGCTCTATGGAATCATCTTGTTAATTTGAGAAATGTGTTGAAGATGGGGGTGAGAAGGAGAATTGGGAATGGGAATAATAAGGATTTTTGGAAGGACACTTTGATAGAGTCTTCTACTTTGTCCTCCTCATAATACTTGAGACCTCTTAAACAAATCCTTAATAAGATCTATGGTAAAAAGGTTTTTGACTATATAAATTGGGAGTTGGAGGTGTAGAGCCAGAAAAATGTATGATTCTATGGAGTAAGAACGACCATTTTAGCTCACATAAATAGAGCCATTCTAATTAAAAGCAAAACCAAAAAAACAAATCTAAACTACAGAAACAAAACAATGCTTTTAAAAGAAATCCCTCTCCATTGTCTCCCTATCACCAAGATTTGTATTCATGCATTTTCTCTCAGATTTTATGAGCACAAAATGCAATAAAGAGGCTATGATGAATGAGAAATGTAATCAAGATGCAAAGATGGTATGAGTATGGAAATTTGTGAGAGCTAAAATGAGAGGAAAATCCCATTTAAATAAGATTTCCCTGAGGATGGAGAGGGGTTGAAGATGAAATGTGGGATAAAAGATGTGAGAGAAGGAAATGCCATTATCCCACATTGTTGGGTTAAATGTTATGGATGAGAATGAAAGTGATAAAATGTAATATTTCATGAATGGTT
This sequence comes from Sequoiadendron giganteum, assembly GCA_007115665.2. Lineage (NCBI taxonomy): Eukaryota > Viridiplantae > Streptophyta > Pinopsida > Cupressales > Cupressaceae > Sequoiadendron > Sequoiadendron giganteum. Next base: position 9,343 of record VCHN02004134.1, on the reverse strand, counting down.
TATGCAAATGATATGATTATATGCAAGTTATGATAATTAGTTTATTTTGAAATAATAATCAATGACTATGATAATTGATTTATTAATGGAGATGAATATGAAATAATTATGGATGGTAATGATAATTGATTTAATATGGAAATGATGTTTATGACTTATTATGCAAATGGATTATGAATCATTATGATTTATTATGTATTATGAATGATCATGTGGTGATAATATTTTAATGATGTGATGATTTAACAAAATGCAATATGAGGTGGATGATATATGCAAGCGATGTGATTTAAATGGTAATATAGTTTTATTATGAAATGTCAATGAATGATTATGATAATGAATTTATTATGATAATGAATGATAGTGCAAAGATGATAATGTGATAGATGCAAACAATAATGAGATGATTTAATGATTTGATGAAATGCATGAATAGAAGAAAGTATTGAATGAATTGATCATTTTAATCAATAGATGAATAATGTGATGCGAGGATAAATTTGAGTGTCTATATTTTGCCCCTCTTTGAGACAATGCAGCTTGTCGCATTGTTTCAAAGAAAAATATTGATCAAATGATACATGCCCCAGATATATCTTGGTAAGGAATATGATAAGAATGATATGCCCCCTTGAGAGATTGATTAGACGTTGTAAAAAGATTAATCTCTCAATAGATGTCAAGAAAATGATTAGATACTTGATATTGCACAAGTGATAAAGTAGTGATGTACATTTGATAGAAATGCACAATTGATAGGCGTAACTGAACAATTGATGGAAATGATCAGTATAGATGGGTTGATGAGCTAATGAAGTTGGTTGAGATTGATGCTAGTGCAATACAAGTTGATAGAATGATTGATTGATTGATTAAGGGGACATGAGATTTGGAGATGCAAGTTGATTGATTTCTCTGCGACAAGAAAGATGAAGAAAATGAAATGCAATAAATGGAAGATGCAAGATGGGAGAAAATGAAGGTGATGAAGTCTCTTGTGCATTTTAAGTGCTTTTATCATCATCGAGCTTATTATGTCACAAATTAGTATAAGCGTTTAGATAACATGAGCATCTAGATGACTTGAATACTATTTGTGTTTTTATTTAGTAATGAAGTATAAGAATCTAGGTATAAGGACCCTAGATGACCTAAATACTTATTGCATGGAAGACACTATCAGGCAAGGAATGCACTCATCCATACTAGACTCATAGGTCCTCAATGGTTTTAGATAACCATGTCTTAAGATGAGTTGTCCTATGAATAAGAAACAATCCACAAGCATCAAACAAGTGAACATGCCCCATCATCGCCTCTCTAGTCACAGAAATCCTGGAGAAGCAAAAAAACATGTTGCCAAAGATAAAATCATAAAAAAATCAAAGATAAACAAACAAACATGCATCATGCTTCGATATGGAACTGATTCTTGGTACGGTTGTACACTTTTGATTGGATTTGGGAAAAAGGGATTGATAGGTATGCTGCAATATTTGCTTGATTGTTACTCGTGATGCAATTTGATTTTGCTGAAGTTCAAAGCTATGTGGTGATCTGAAAGTGTCATTGTTGAGGGATTTTTGAAGTTATTTGATTTTTTGGATTTTTGGAATATTTGATTTTTATGGATTTTTTTCAGGACACTTTATGATATTTTTGGATTTTTTTCAGGACATTTTATGATTTTTATGGATTTTTCAGGACACTTTATGATTTTTTTTGGATTTTTTCAGGACATTTTATGATTTTTATGGATTTTTCAGGACCTTTATGATTTTTATGGATTTTTTTCAAGAAATTTTATGATTTTAATGGATTTTTTCAGGACATTTTACAATTTTTATGGATTTTTCAGGATACTTTATGATTTTTTTGGATTTTTTCAAGACATTTTATGATTTTTATGGATTTTTTCAGGACCTTTATGATTTTTTATGGATTTTAGGACATTTTATGATTTTTCTGGATTTTTTTCAGGAAATTTTATGATTTTTATGGATTTTTCAAGATACTTTCTGATTTTTTTGGATTTTTTTCAAGACATTTTATGATTTTTATGGATTTTTTCAGGACCTTTTATAGTGGAGAGAGATGGATCTCAAGCAAGAAGATAGAAAAAGAGGGTAGTTTCTCTGACCGCGAGATTCTCAATATCCTAACCCATGGCTAAGGTTGAGGAAATGCCCCAGTGAGGAATAGGACCAACCTAGTACGCATGACAAAGCGAGCAAGTGAGGGGATTGTCGAACAATTCACAAGCCATGGTGAGTGTGAAAAGGATATTGTGAAGTGGAGGGTGCATGAAAAATGGGATGAAAAGATCAAGTAGAGCTCCAAAGGAAAGAGGAGCAAAGCCTCTACACATGGCGCCAATTTCTCGGTTTTCACCATGGTACTTGCTCAAGGCGTCACCGAAGTGGTTTTCACCATTGAACGAATTGAATTCTCTTTACTTTTTTCTTTTTTTTTCTTTTTCAGGACTTTTTTCCATTTTTTTTGTATTTTTTTCAGGACTTTTTCCTAGCTCTCTGAAGCGAGATATAGAATTGATAGATGCTAGATCCATAGACTGCCTTGACGATGCCTCGATCCTGTGTGGATGACCATGCTGGATGAAATTACTCGATCGAGATGAGGAGTACGAGTGGCAAATATGAAGGATGATAGATGTGGTAGATGAAAGAGACTATGGTAGGATCCCTAATGTGCACACTACGTGGGCCATCAAGCTTCAACCAAAAAGGAGCTTGGGCAACCGATGAGCTAGAATACGTGAAGGGGTCGTCATCAAAGGTACATTGAAAGACATCACCGATGGTGTGATATGCTAGATATGTGAACATGGATGGGTGGAATGGAATATATGGTATGAGTGAGAGTGACGTGGATGGAGACCTTCGATCAACAAGTTCCTTTTTTAATTTTCTTCCTTGATAGATGCCCCCAATGATTTTCGATGGAGAGGCATAATTGGAGATTGAATTTTTCTTGCTTTCACTTTTGAATTTTATTTTTTCTTTGTCCAATAGCTTTTTATTTTGGCTAGGGGACTTGTCTTGATCTTCTTTTGTTTTGGATTTGTCCAATAGCTTTTTATTTTGGCTAAAGGACTTTTCTTGATCTTTCTCTCTTTGCATGCTTTCTTTTGATTCTGGATCTCCATTTGAAAAAGATGCTTTTACCTTTGATTCTTGAATTACATCTTTTTTATTTTCTTTGGGTGATACTTGTTGATCCATTTCTACAAGGCAGATGGATGTGGGTGAGATGGTTGAGGTGGGTGGAGTGATAGGATTGTTTAGTGGGAAAATGGGAGTGGTGATGCCATCAATGGAGTCTTTGGGACTATCCTTTTCGGTACTGCTAACGTCAAAGGAAGCTTGCACATCCTTAATGACTTGGCAAGATGTCTTAGTAGATGTGACAATAGGAGATTCATATCCTAGCCTAGGGTAGGTGGGCTGGAAGGATGATGACTGGATATCCTTGGTAGGATCATGATCAAAGAGTGGGTTATCATAGATATCCTGATTAAACATGGGGTTATCATAAATATGAAAAGCTTGAGTGGAAGTAAATATGGCAAATGCAAGTGTATCATCAGGATCCCAAAAGGTTTCAATCCAAGCATGGTCATCTTTTTGTGTTCCTTCTGCAACTGTCCTGATATCATTGTTGGAATTTTGACCCTCCTCGACAACATTAGCAATTTCTTTTTTCGGTAAATTATCCATACAGTATTCTCCACATCCCATATCATGGATTTGGACCTTGGGGTTTGATGGTGTGATAAATGAAGTGGATGCTTTTAAGGACTCTAGATCAACATATGCTTGAGAAGGAGGTGCTTCACGATTGCTTGGGATTGTGATTTCAGTTTTAGGGCTTAGATTATGGCAATACATGAAAGGGTTGGGATCTCCTTGTATTGTGATTTCAACACCATTGTGTGGGAATTTAATGCACTGATGGTACGTAGAAGGTATTGCTTGCATTGCATGAATCCAAGGTCTTCCAAGGAGGATATTATAGGTCAGTGGGAGATCAAGGACTTGGCAAACCACATCCTTTACCATAGGGCTGACTCTGATTGGTAGAGTAACTGATCCTTTAGATGAGTGTTCCTCTTCATCATACACCTTTATGGTAATCTTATTCCTTGGATCAATTGCATTTTCAGAAAACCCCAATTTTTTAATCAATTCTTAGGTACAAATATCAAGACCTGCTCCTTCATCTATTAGAACTCACTTGATCTTGGCATTATTGATAAGGAAGTCAATGTGTAAAGTTGTATTATGCGGTTGTCGAGGGGATGAATCATCATTTTCAGTAAAAGTGATGGTGTAAGGCGAGGTGATATGTCCCACCATAGCTTGGAATTGATCTACATGTAGGTTTGTAGGCACTGTAGCAATAGCAAGCACTTTATCTAGAATATCCTTATGCTCAGGAGATAGGTGTAGCAACTCAAGTATGGAAATTTGCATGGGCATTTTTCCTAAATTCTCTATGAGGTTGTACTATGAATCTGGTGTAGTGGGTTTAGAATTAGTACCTTTAAGGGTGATTGTGCCTTTGCGGGTAGTAACCTTGCAATCAAGTGCTTTGCCTTTTATAATGAAAGTGTTTACATGATTATCAACCTCACTGATGTTATGTATGGTATAGTCATACTTAGTAGTAGTATAGTTTACACCATCATCAGATTCAAGGGCCTTTCCTTTATCCTTGTCATGCTTAGGGAAAGGGTTTTTAAACACCTCGTGATCAGAGTTACCTGAAGGAGTGTGTCCGTCAACCACTATCTTACCATCATCAATAAGGTCTTGTATTAGATGTCGAAGTTTATTACAACTATTAGTCTTATGTCCTTTATGTCTATGATAGTCGCAAAAGTGATTCTCATTCCACCATGGGGGTTTGACTTGTGGATTATATTCCTTTATTTTAGGTAGCATTATAATATTGATTTCAAGAAGTTCTTTTAATCTGGATTCAAGTGATTGTCCCAATGGTGTAAAATTTCATTTAGGGAAACTTCTTTGTTTTTCTTTTCCTTTATCTGAAGATGAACCTTTGAGGTTATAAACAAGTGATGATGTTTTAGTTGTTTTTGCATCAACAACTCCGTCATTGACTACATTCTTGTTCTTTACCCAAAAAGGTGTCTTGTTGTTCAAATTTGATTTTTGATCTCTATCATTATTAAGTTTTATGGTTCCATCATCAATGAGAGTTTGTTCAATTCAAAATCCCATTTCTATGGCATCATCAAAGGAATCCAAGCATTTGAGGCGAAGTTCCCTTCCAATTTCTTTGTTCAAATTTCGACAAAAGAGGTCAACCAATTCTTGATTAGGAATGACATAAGGTAATCGTTTTGTTAAATGTCTCCATCTTTGCAAGAATGACACAAAAGATTCACCTGGTTTTTGTTTGGTGTTGAAAAGGTTTGTCATGGTCACTTTAAAGTCACAATTGAAACTATAATTGGAGACAAATTTATAGCCAATTCTTGAAAGGATTTGATGGTCGGGGGTAATTGTGAAAACCATTCCATAGCTTCTCCTCCTAGACTGCGGGGGAATAATCTCATAATGTATGTTTCATCAACTGCGAATTCCATGGTAGTTGCACAAAATTGTCTTAAGTGATGTTTAGGATCCTCTTTTCCATTATATTTGTCAAGTTTTGGTATGTCCCAATGGTTAGGAAAAGGTGGCATTGGTATGCTTGGATCAAAGGGATAAGGACATATATCTTCAATGGAGAACTTATGAGATGATGATTTACGGTTCTTAAGGGTGTCCAATTCTTGTCTCAATGTTCTAAGCTCATCCAAAATAGGATCATTTGTTGGTGTGGGTTTTGAGGTCTTTGAAGATCGCTTGTAACCTGGTTGTAGATAAAAGGGTCTATGATCTTTGATTCTACCATCGTTGTCTGTTTTGGGATGTTTAGATTCACTAGATTTAGGTTGGTCATTCATCGTGAGTCATGACATGTCAAAATCAAGAGGCATTTTGATTCCTTCATCAACAAGGGCTTTGAAGTATTGTTGTGGGTTACGTTTGACTACCTCCGTAAGAAGTTTAGTGAATCTATGATCCTTAAGTGCTTCTTCTATATCGGATTTGGTTATTTCTTCATCATCAGTTTCATTTGTTTCTCTAGTTGCAACACTAATGTTATCTTCACCATCAAAGTCTCTTCCCCAAGGGTTCCCTTCTTCGTGAAACATTTTTGCTCTTGTTCTAGGGGTCATAGTTGATTGTTTTGATTTTCAATCCAAGGTAATGTATGAGACCTAAGACTAGGATGCAATGAAAAGGATATGATTCTAAGATGAGATATGGAAGTGGTAAGGTATGGTATGAAAAGCTAAGAATGCAAGAGCTCAAAGGAAACTCTAGGTCCAAAGTTGGTTATGATGTAAAGGCTTTACTTGTGTTATGATGGATAGACACAAGGACCAATGATCAAGAGAGGGTATGTAGGAGATGATGGACTCCAAAAGGATTTCCCTACTCAAGGATAATGGTATGTTCCCTAACTCAAGGATGATGAACCTCAAGTGATATGGGTGATAGATAGCCAATGGTTTGATTTCAAGACCTAGGAAGAGTAGCCTAAGTGCAAGCTAAGGGTTTTGTTTGATCGATGATGAATATGCAAAGGACTAAATTCCTAGAAGATGCAAAGGTTAGGTGAGATGGTTTTGATATGCAAAGGGGTTGAACATGCAAGAACTAGGTGGAGGCAAGGACTAGGATGAAAGGGATATGAATATGTATGGATATGCAAGGGCTAGGTGGAATGCAAAGTCTAGATGGAATGCAAGGACTAGGTGGAATGCAAGGATTGAAAGATCAAAACTGAAGGATGATGACCCCAAGAAATCCAAGTGATAGGTTCATGTTGTATGTTTGTGTTGTTGGACACTTTGAGATTTGCAAAGTTTGAGATGTTGCAAGTTACTAGGTGTGATGTTTTTTTGAGGTCTATTTGGAACACACACGCAAGACATAGCAAACAAAGTTTTTGAGTTTAACAATACAAGCACAAATCCTAAGGTTGGAAAGGACAATATCTGCTAGATTCCACGTGGGTTTCCCCAACCGCATATTCTTAGCGTGTGAATCCAAAAGCTTGGCTGCACGAGCTCCCCCTTATAGTGCACTCACTTCTCAGGCCAACCAAGCTTCCAACCCCCATGAAACTCCCATGGCAGATTGATCACCTCTACTAAAAACTGCGAAGATGTGGATGCCTTCACACCGACCGGTGTTGCGCTAGCAAATAGAAGGATTTTGGCAACTACACACAGGTTTTTTAGTTTGGGAACCCTGTTCGAGTGGCCATACATGGGGCACAAGATTAAGCTCCATTTAGGAGGCACTCCAGCCTGAAGAGGTTACGCTCAATAGGGTTTTGGGGAGTACTACTTGGTCCGTATGACATATCTACACTCGTAATCCTAGGCTTTCCCCTAGGATTCACATTTATATACCGGTCGGGGGTAGCTTGGCAAAAAATCTCTATTGCCGGTCTGAGTCACCTTGGGGTGAGTACTTTTTCCCACCAAGGCAGGCCCAACTTCTAGAGTCAATAATCATTTCTCTTGCACCCAGGATCGCACAAGTGTGTAAGGGGAGAGGATACTTCAATTATTGAATCGGGGTGACACATAAAATAGATGGGTTTGGCTTTCTGATCACCTTGTTTGCACAAGGTGAGATCATAATCAACTACCACCATCAAGCACAGCAAACAGTGTTCATTGAACCCCTAGTTAAGCCTATGTGAGAGAAGACAATTCTTCATTTTAAAGCACCAATTTGAAAAGTTTTCTAATCTAAAAGACAATTGGTTTCAAATTCATGTCTTCAACGAACGTCCTGCATCAAAATCTCATTAGTAGTCTCATGCCTCCTTTCTTTGACAAGTGAATGTTTTGATTTTCAATTCTTTGCCCAAACGAACCTGCAAGAGAACCCAAATTAATAAAATTAGTCCCCCAATCAAACAAAAATAAAATAAAATAAAATTAGCATTTACCCTAGAATCTAGTTTAAAATAAAATAAACTCTAAATTATTGAGTTAAATCTAAATTAAAAAAAATCAAAATCTAGATTCAAAGACTAAATCTACATTAGAGATTAGATCTAAATTAAAATTAAAAGCTAAATCTAATTTAAACTAAAAGACCAAATTAAGAGAAAAGTTAAATTAAAAATTAAAAGCTAAAGTGAAGGTTAAAATCTAAATTATAATTAAAGTTAATTTTAAATTAAAATCTGAATTAAATCTAGATCAAAGTTAATTAAAATCAAAATTAAATCTAATTTAAACTAAATTAAATTAATCCTATGTTCTAAATTACAAATTAAATCTTTAAAAAAAATGTTAAATCTAGTTAGAAAGCTAAATCTAATTTAAGAAAAAAAAACTAAAAAACTAAAAGTCAAAAACTAAAATCTATGTTAAAACTAAATCTAATTTTAAAGTTACAAATCTAATTCTCATAAAACTATTTCTAATTTAAAAGATAATTGATCTTGAATTAGAAATTAATCTAAAATCAAAGACTAATCTAGAAATAAAAACCAATTTAAAATAAAGAACTAATTAGAATTAATCTAAACTTTAAACTACAAGATTAAATCTAAGTTAAAGATAAAACTAAAACTAAAACTAAGATTAAAATTAAAAATAAATCTAAGATTAAAATAAAACTAAAACTAAGTTTAAAATCATGAGTTATTATGCTCTGCCATGCGCCATGTTGCAGTAGTTTCAAAATTTAAAAACACAAAATAGAAAACTGTAGTATTTATGGTGACAACTGAAATGAGAAGCATTCATGCATCTTCGCCTGTAGCATATCAAAAGATTAAAGCATATTCTACCAGAATTCATAAAATGTTGTCAAAAGCATAAAAAAATTAGACAGATAAACTATTTCAATTTACAGTAGACCATGAAAATCAGATCCAAATTTGAGGAAAACCAATCATTTTCTTCCCTTACAAATATTCAAAAATTAGCACAAGACAATGGAATAGATGTGTTTGAAATTGAAAAAGAAACCGTGCCAAAAAAATCCATTCACAGTTCTTAGCAAAGACCTTCAAAAATATGCAGTCATGAAAAAAGACAACAATCTCTTCTATCCTCTCATGCCAACAATAGTAGCAATGTAAGTAACCATCAACAGTGCATCCAAACAAATGTTGTTTGGAATGAAAAACATTTAACTGGAAAAATTTGAAGAGTAGTGATCATATTTTTTTATTAAAAGCTATTTTTTTATAGCTTTTGTTTGCTGTAAAT
>VCHN02003742.1:0-13447 GCA_007115665.2 Sequoiadendron giganteum | reverse complement strand
ACAATTCAGTCATCTCGATGGATTCCATGTTTGCAACTAACAAATATGAGGTGAGGCCTTACAAACATTGACAAATAGTTCATCATGTTTTCAATGATCTTACTGGCTGTAAACTTCACAATGCTCATGCCGAGTTGTTCTCTCTATAGTACCCATTGTATACTCTCCTCGTTTTCGATGAGAAACCGAGTGGTATGTCGGTTGCGTGGGTAGTATCCTCATGAAACAAGATTGAGGACATCTCTGCGTGGCTACGCATATTGCTCAAACGTGGAAGAAGAGCCAAGCCTGACTAGAGAATCAATTCATTTTTGACTGATGATGCGAGTGCAGAGATCCAAGCCATACAATATGTGCATCCCTTTCTTCATTTGTGTACCTTTCTCATTTGCTATTCATTTTCAATGCCACTTTGTCATGCAGTCGAGCGGTAAAAAATATCATTGGTATTGTCTATTAGGGTTGTCTTTCAATGTCGTGTGCTTCTATGCCTTTGGCATGTCAAAAGGGCTTGGCTAAAGAATGTATACAATTATGTAGCCAGGGAAAGGGAAATGGACATCTTCCGCAGTCTTGGCACGATCATGATGGCAATCATTGACACCGAAGATTGCGTCACTCAGCTATTGAACTCTTTCTTTGAGGAGTTCAATGATCAGGCCCGATTCTTAGAGTACTTCAAGAAGACTTGGTGCGAAGGAGAAGGTCGAATTGGTCAGTTGACAATTTTTGTCACCTTGCATGATTCACACCATTCAAATTCTTTGATGTCACGTCTAATATGTTGTGGCTTACTTGACTATTGGATGTTTTTGTTCGTAGCCATGTGGGCAAAAAATTGTAGACTATTCCCACATGCCAACCAGGATACAAATGCAGCCATTGAGTCGTACCATTGCGTACTAAAAACTCGGTACTTGTGCGATCGTTTAAAAAAATGCAATAGAAAAATGGACTATTTGTATTACACACTTGTGTATAAAATGGAACCATTCTATAGGCAAAAGGAAAAGTTGTAGCATTATGGTTTTCTGACGAACAAAAAAAATTTAAATATGTGATCTAGTGTGGAGCGGGCCAAGGAAATTTTAGACGATGACTGTATTCCCGATGAAACAGATCCTGGATGCTACTGGATGAAAATTCAAAGTAGGTCAGTGCACTACCTTGTTCGAAAATTTGGGGAGCACCTTTTTGTTTGTGACTGCCCTTGGAGTTTGGAGGGGAACACTTGCAAACATGTCGTGAAGGTTGCTCACTTGATTAAAAGATCATCTGCCGCTGAAGGGGTGGTTCATGGTAAGTGAATTTCAATTTGAATTGCGTTACTTTATTGGTGTCAATTGTATTTTTTATTTTCTACAACCTAATACAAATTTCTTTTGGGTCCTCATTTAGACGGGGGAGGTCAACCAATTGATTCAAACATAGATTTCAACGAGACATTGTCAGAGGGGGCCGTAGAAGAAAATAACCCTAATGTTATAACCCCTGTGCAAGCTCCTTCTATGACTCATGTATATGATGAACATGTGGTGACAATGTCTCTTTGGAATGACACTAACGAGCTCTTGAAGAAAGTGATGCATACACCACCACAATCTCTACAACAAGTGCAGTCATATGCAAAATGCGTGGATAGGTTTGTAGAAGACCTATAGCAATCAAATGCATTTCCGTTTGAATTCATTATGGATCCTGATCAAGCTGCAAGTAGCACCGTTCACATGTGTCCATGGTTTAGTGCAACCAGGGATCACCGTCGACATCCAACCTAGCGTACGAAGCATTCCACATGACATTCAGATCACCGAACCCCTTTGGATGATTCCTTTCCATTATCCGTGAACAATAGTTTGAATTTGAATATCAATATGCAATGTCAGACTTCAGGTGCAACTGCTATGGATGTGGCAGAGGATACAACATCTAATACAAGTGAGTATGAGAAAACCCATTTCAATTTCTTTATTGTAATAGGAACTATTTTTGGAGATTCCTTTTTCCAGTATGTGCTTGTACCACTCCATGAACTTTATGATTTTGTTTATGGATTTTTTTGTTCACTTCAGCATTCCAAGCTTGAGAAAGGAGTCCTCGTCGATGACTGTCTTTTGCGAGTGTAAACCCAATGGAAGGTATCCTTCGAATTTAATAACTTTGCTTACATAAGTCCATTTTTTGGTATGACGTTATATAATTTAAGAAGTGTATTTGTTGAATGATGTAGGGGAAGCAAACCATTCAATGTTTGGTTGCTGATCTTTATAAAATACAGAAGATTTCCAATGAAAAAGGGTGCGTACAAGTTGGTAACTAAGGAAAGTGCATTCAAAGGGGCTGAAATTTTGTTCCTAAAACATGGGCATACATTTCTAAACATGTTTCATATGGTGGTAGAGCATGGGAAGGTTTTGAATACAGTATTCTATTAAAGCCTCATTTGATAGAGCTTTTTTTGTGCATAAAGTAAGGGTTTAGTAGATCAGCATTGCCTTGAGCCTTTGTATTTTTAAAATTAGATGATGATTTAAGACCTGCTCCTTTCTAGATTTCAGCTAATTGAGTGCATTTCCAGTGGTAGATTCATGTTTTAAAGCATTCTTTTCAAAACAATATCATCTCAATTTTTGGTATGTAAAAATTGGCACAAATGGGTTTCTGGAACATAAAATACCTTATGGAACAAACACTTCAAACAAGCTCTTCTTCGCTGTCGTGGACCCCAAAATAGGCCTATTTTACAAACAAAATAATTAAGCCTGTAAAAGTCTTCAAGCATGACTAATTAAGACTGACAAGAAGGTGAACTTCGAGACCTTCTTTTGTTACACCTTGCAGAAAATAAAAATGGCAGGTAGAACCCACTGTGTTTTCCATCCTCCAATTGTGATTATTTGCATCTTGTGTTCGTAACAGAAATATATTTTGTACAATTCATTACTTCAACTCATGTGATTGCAAGAAATAAAATGCTCAAATTATTTTCCATGTTGGAAAAGACAACGTCCATACACAGTTACTTAGTTATGAAAAGTTTTCATTCGCTTTCCATATTTTTTACCAACTATTTTGTGTGTTTCCAATTAGAGAATGTTGTTGTGTGTGCTGAAATTTTTGTTTTCTTTCCTTTCAGGCATTATTCTTCCCATTGTTTGAATCGTGCGTTGCCATATTCCCTTTGGAGATACTGCACATGTCACCTCATTCAGTTCAAACAATAGGTAGAATCTCTTTAGTGCATACATTATCTAAATAAGTCCACTTTGCTTGCTTATTTTTTCACTGTTTCCATTGCATTGACAATGTCCTTCTAATTAGAGAATGCAGGTCTACCGTCTAAAATAGTTGTTTTGTCTTTCATTTCAGGAATTTTACAACATGTTGTTGCAGTCTTATAGAAGATGTCTCACAACTTTCGAGCATGGGTGGTTAGTTGGTTGAAGAACTACCACCCGTATCTGTCATGCAATATTCTTGTTCGAATCGAGGAACTCAACCTCCCGTACAGGTTGCAAGAAAAGATGTTCATGAGAATTAATAGAAAAGGTCCAAACGACACAGATTTGCAATATGATAATTATGCTCACTTCTTCAATAGCGTCTTTGGAGCTTGGGCACATATGGGCATGGATGTTCAATATTATAATCTACAAATAGAGATTGTCAATTTATGTGATTGGCCAATGTCTATTTACCAAGAAATTCGAGACCTTTTCCTAGCTGGATGCATATGGAAGGTGTGCATTAGACCAATAGTTATCATATAGAGGCACAATCTTACGGATCAGCTGAGCATGAGGTTTATGAGATTCCTCAAGGGGGAATCTGTAATTAGTAATCACAAAGGTCCTGTGGAGGAATGGTTGTTGGCCGTGTTCAAATTCAACCACATTGTCAGGTTTGAGATCCACCATGTGAGGCCCTCCTTCAGGCTGCTACATGAGAATTACAGGGTGGCAACATTGTATACTCTCAATTCTACCTTGACAATCAAAGTGCGAAAAATGCTACCAGATGCTGACAACACAGATATTATACCTATTCGTAAATAGTGGACATAGTGTTCAGTGTGACCAGTATTAAATGTGCATTGTAATTTTGTTCAAATTATGTAATATTGACATGAAATATTTTTACATTTCATTGTCTAATGTGTATTGTTATTATAAAATTTGACGGTGAACTTGAATACACTATTTTCTTATAGTCTGTGTTTTCCATTCTGCAACTTTTCTTGTGCATCTTCTCATCGAAATGTATAAGGATATTGAAATGGAATGCTGAAATGGAATATAAAAATTTGCAACTTTTCTTGTCTGCTTACTGTGTGCATAACAATAGTTGTTGTCATCTTACTGTTTTTCTTAAAGGGGTGTAATAAAACAAGAAACTGAAGTTGAAAAGACTATTTTGTTACAGTCCAAAAAATAAAATAAGTGAGGCACAACCCACTGTGCTTTCCATGATGCTACTGTTATGTGAATAATGTGTTGGGTAGAAATTAAAGAAGAGTGTTTTGCTGAAAGTAAGGGTTCTCAAAAATTATGAAGCTCGGATTCATTACATTGTCCTCTTACTATCTGCATAACACTAGCTGTTGTCTTCTAACTATTTTTGCTAAAGTAAGGATCTCATAAGACAAGAAAGGGAAGATGAAAACATTATTTTGTTACAGTCCGAAAAAAAATAATAAGTGAGGCACAACCCACCGTGTTTTCCATGATGCTACTGTTATGTGAATTTTGTGTTGGGCAGAGATCGAGCAAGAGTGTTTTGCTGAAAGTAAGGGTTGTTAAAAATTATGAAGCTCAGATTCAATACATTTTCCTCTTACTCTGTGCATAACACTAGCTGCTATCTTCTTACTATTTTTGCAAAGTCAGGGACAACCCATTGTGTTTTCCATACCGCAACATTTAAGTAATTTCTTTGTTGGAAAAATACATGAACAGGTAGTGAGCAAGACTATTTTTCTTAAAGAAAGAGGTCTCATAAGACAAGAAAGGGAAGTTGAAAACATTATTTTGTTACATTTCGAAAAAAGAAGAAGAAGTGAGGCACAACCCACTGTGTTTTTCATGATGCTACAGTTATGTGAATTTTGTGTTGGAAACATATGGGCAGATATTGAAAAAGAGTGTTTTTCTCAAAGTAGGTATCCATGTATGTTCATGTGTATGTTTTTCATCCGTTCTTCGATGTACATAGGTGAATTTTGACTAGCATTTAGCCGGCTCCCATAAGACAAGAAAGGGAAGTTGAAAACATTATTTTGTTACATTCCAGAAAAAAAATAAGAAGTGAGCCACAACCCACTGTGTTTTCCATGATGCTAATGTTATGTGAATTTTGTGTTGGGTAGAGATCGAGCAAGAGTGTTTTGCTGAAAGTAAGGGTTGTTAAAAATTATGAAGCTCAGATTCAAAACATTGTCCTCTTACTCTGTGCATAACACTAGTTGTTGTCTTCTTATTGTTTTTGCAAAGTCAGGGACAACCCATTGTGTTTTCTATACCGCAACATTTAAGTAAATTTTTTGTTGGAAACATATGAACAGGTAGTGAGCAAGACTATTATTCTTAAAGAAAGGGGTCTCATAAGACAAGAAAGGGAAGTTGAAAACATTATTTTGTTACATTCCAGAAAAAAATAATAAGTGAGCCACAACCCACTGTGTTTTCCATGATGCTACTGTTATGTGAATTTTGTGTTGGAAACATATGGGCAGATATTGAAAAAGAGTGTTTTGCTCAAAGTAGGTGTTGTTAAAAGAGTACAACATGAACTTCAAAACATTCATTTCTCACATCCTGCATTACTTGATTGAGATATTTTGATGGGCCTATTGTAATCACCTTTGAAATTGTTGACATTAGTTTGATTTTCATCATTTGTTTCTTGAGGCATAGAACTTGTTAATTCAGAAGTTGATTTGATCTTGTGAGTGAGTCATGGATAGTCCTTATTTCTATGTTTCCAGGATTGAGACCCAACAATATTTTTTAGGTAGTTATATATATAATATGCATTACAAATGGTGCATTTGAAATATTAGTATATCATTCTATCCACTTGTATGGATTATCACAATCCAAAACTAGATTACCGACAGTTGATGGGTTTCAAATCTCGTACCTCATGGATTGTTTTTTTTTTTTTAAATCTCAAATTTATTGATAAATGGTGGCATCGATTGTTCCCATACTAACCACTTTAGCATTAATAACCAAATGTAAAGTGCAAGCTCTAGAGAAATTTAGTTATGAAGCATGTTTGATGATTTTTAACATGTATGAACATAAAGACCATAACCAGATCGCAGAGACTGAACATTATACAAACCGAAAAGCTGAAATATTTACAAGATAACATAATCTTACAACAACTTTATAACTAAATGACATATGATAAATAAATGAACATGAGGAGAAAAACTGTCTTCATAACTGTTTCGACTCATATAATTCTATTTGCATATAGTCACAATTTTAGATCCTTATCACAATATGCAAGATGAGTGAACATGAAACAATATGCAATGTACTAGAGTTGAAAAACACTTGTATGCCAAGTCAAGTGATTATCAAAGAAGTGAAATGAAGAGACCATGAACTGAATTACCAAACCAATACTGACTTGTTTACCAATCAAGAACATCTTATTGTCTTATTGCTTTGACATTAATGCCAACACATGCAAGAGGGGACAACACAAGAGTCATGTAAAATTTGTGTTCCAAACATATTAACAGATAGTCAACAAGACTATTTTTCTTAAAGTCTGATATGAAATGGATAACAATTATTTGTTCCAATGACATGAAATAAGTATATATGCCTATATGTTCAACATAATTGTACAATAATAAAATAATTAAAGAAGCCCATGAAAATTCTCATATCAAATGTATAACACCATAGTGTTGAAACATATGCAAATGGTGTATCTCTACACCACAATTGTTCAATATTGAAATATTTAAACCCACAGAGAAGAATCAGTATTTGGAGCCTGTCTCATCAATTCCTACGCTGCCTATTCCTTGCAATCAAGTTCAGGCCTACATAAATACGGCATGTTTCTTAGGGTCCTTGTGTATTTTGGGGGGATGATTCCAGATCCACGAACCCTCGCAGATGATGAACGTGGAACAACAGATTTCTTCGTACTTTGTGCTTTGTCCGTGTCAGGTTTAACAGCTTCACCCTATAGCAAACAATTAATGAGAATTAACGTACGCATGGAAAGAATATACGCAATATGATATATTTACATCAACATATCATTTATGTGTACCTCTGGAACATAATACTTCATCTACGCAAGCTGCCATATGACAAAGCCGCCCACGCACTCTATGATGGTATATGTGCCAAGCATGGGAAAAGGCACGTGGCATCGACCATCAATGGCCTCAACAATACTGACTCTCGCACAATTTTCTAGGTGCCTCAAGAAGTGGGTGTGAGCATTTCTGGCGACAACCTGTAGAATGCCTTTCGCAACCCGTTTATGCCGCCTCCAAAGGTCGACGTGATCGCCGACCTTAAAAGTTATGTCATTGAGCTCTATCATCTGTTCATCCACAGGATTTTCCTGCAATGGAAACATCATTGACGTGAATCATAATTGAAGGCACATTAAAAGATTCCTAAAGAAATAAGAACAGAGCATGGAAGTGTGTTTGGTTTCATACCGATATAGATAACATGCCACACCTCTCCCCGTCCCCATTTCCATCTTTATTGCCATCTCCCCCTTGCAAGCCAGCACTCTCCTCCTCCCCGGGTCCATCCTTATTACCCTCTCCCACTTGCAAGCCAGTGCTCTCCCCATCCCCATGTCCATCTCTGTCACCCAGTTCCACATTCAGCCTAGTGTTCTCCCCGTCCTCATGACCATTTGTGTTACCCTATGCAACTTCGTGGCTAGTGCTCTCCCCATCCGCATGTCCATCTTTATTAGCCTCTCTCATTTCAATCGCAACGACTTCGCCAATTAGGTCAAGGCTAGCACTTCATTGTTTATCCTTGCCCTGTAATAGCAGGAATTAAAAGGTCATTTCAAATTCAGGTGCATGCAACCAATTCATTGAAATAATCAAAACAAACATTAAATAAAAGAATTGCAATTCACTGTTTCTTCTACTTCCTCCATGTCAAGGCACCTTGACAAATTTGATGGCATATGCTCATTCTTCTTAACATTGTTAGACGATAGGTCGGGAGGAACATCATCTGGTGCTTCCATGGGCAATTTTTCACCATCGAAAATCAAAATAACCTGCTTGAGGGTAGCAGTTCATTGTTCATCATTGTTGTGTAATAGGAGGAATTGAAATGTTGCACCAAACTCAGATGCATGCAACCAATTCATTCAAATAAGAAAAACAAACTTTACAGTAAACAGAAGATTTGGAGATCACCGTTTGTTTTCGTTTCTTCTTCAGATGGTGCCTTGAAACTTTCAACTGTGTAGGATGCTTATTTTGAGTCTTATACACAGGGGTGGGAGGAACAACACCATCTTCACCTTTTGTGGCCACAACTTCCTCTAGTGAATGAGCCCTACTGTGCTGGTGGGAAGAAACCGCTTCTCGACCATCACCCTGGCATGTCATGTAAGTTAACATTAAGTGAACCTTCTATGCATCCGAATAGAAATGATTTAGCAAGGAAAATTCACATTTAACAATTGAGTTCGACATTACCATTCCTTCCTGTCTCTTTCTCTCTTGCAATCGTAATATTCTTTGCCTTCTCTGCTCCTTCATCTAGTCAGTGTTGTATAACGCCATTTGCTTCTTCACCTCATCCTTTCCTTCTTCGGGAAGTTGAAGGAAGTTTTGTTTCCCAAAAATTTGACAGACACGTCTAACAACACGCTTCTACTGCAGACACTGCCATATATTCATTTGGTACTCTGTATTTTCCACCTTCTTTAGAAGGTACTCTTTCAATTTATTAGGGGGAGGAGCGGGTTGTTTTGGTTCCCCCCCAACACAGCTCGGCCATGCTTTGGTGTGTCAAGAATAGGAAGGTGGTGATGCTGAAACCTATGCATGTTGAACACTCTCCAATCATAATACTTTCTGGTACATTCTTCTACAATACAATAATATATATATCTGCCATTCACTGTTTCTCTTCTGTATTCAGCAGCAACTTGCACAACAAGTTTGGAAAAGAAAATTGCTTAATATATTTGATATTCAATCAAATTGAATGCACAACATATATACATAGCAAAACAATGCAATAATTCGGTTATTATATCTACCTTCCCGCTCAGCACATCACCCTGTGCTTCATTGGATCCCTCTCCATCCTTAGGGTCTCCCTCTGCACGCTTTTCCTTTCGGTCATGGACTATGGCAAGAGCGAGATCATTTCCCTAATTATTTTCCTAAATCAAAAGGAATGATATATGCCAAAATCAGAATATTTGTAAGAGACATGATATTTTTGAACTGAAATTAAAAATAATTTTGATTCATGCATAGGAAGGGAAGGGCAATTGCAAGTTCACAATCAATTACCGAACATGTCGCTGCCTTACGGTTGACCATTTTCGTAAACCGAGGGGACTTCCTCCGTACCGCGGTTGTTGCCTCCTGAATAAAACATTCCCACTTTCCAATCAACCTCATAACCACTTATCAGAGATTAAAATTATACATTGGATTGCATCTTGTAATCACTAGATCTTACGTGCATGTTTTGTGAATGGGACCGCCTCGAAAAAGATGCCCTACTACACAACCTTTTAGGTGTGCTGTCCACGTCAATGACACTCTTCACTGTAGGAACCAATTTCCATTTTATAGCACACATCCTTGGTTTCCTGTAAACTGTAAAATTGTTGCAAGTGTTATGGACAGTTAAAGTTCAAAAATTTATTGCACAATTTTGCAGTAATCAAGCATATATTGTTTTCAATGAAAAGAAGAAATTGAAATGCACAACCCACACTTTTGTAAAATGCTATACAAGTAACCCACTCTGGTTTACAACATGCAATTATTTTGTCCAATTATTATTGTCAATCATGAGAAAGATAATGAATTGCAATTTATACCATACATAATAGTTGTAATTTTTGGAGGTGCCATTTTTACATTCATACAGTGTAAATAAGAAAATATTTCCAAGACACTCAAATTGTTATCCGAATTTTCAGGTTGGAAAACAGAGGGTGTTATAAACCATGCAACCCATAAAATATTAAAAGACAACACTTTCTGTTATGCAAACTGTTACAAAACACTGTATTGAAGTTCACATTCATATTTTATAAGAATCCATCACATGCACTAAACATTCCATTTCAATATCGGAATATGTTTCAAACAGAAGATGCACAAAAAATATTGCATGATGGAAAACAAATTGGGTTGTCCTTCACTTTTCAAATATTGTTCAATGACGACACTTAGTGTTATGCACACCATAAGAAAACAATGTATTGAAGGTCACTTTCATATTTTATAACTGCCCTTGCTTGCAACAAAAGTTGCACAAAAAAAAAGAAGTAAAGTTGCAGTATGGAAAACCTAGTGGGTTGTCCGTCGCTTCTAAAAAGCTTAAATAATTATGGTTATTTTTTAGCTTTAGGATCATTTAGGTTATATATAATGGGAGCAAGCTAAGTCCTGGACAAAATTCACATATGTATATAACATAGGATATGCTGGTTTGAAGCATTTCTTTTTGTGTTAAGGGTTTTGAAATTTTTGTTTTGTTTCCTCCCTGTTTGCTGGTTAACAAATTTTGCCCTTTCTGAATGAAAAAAGCGACAACCCATTGTACAAATATGAATGAAATTATTGAATAATGTTTGTAGAAAGCAGAATCACCTCCAATAATCAAATGCTATATTTCAAAAATCATGTAAAACCCGTAATGTCACCATTGTTCGCATAGTTTTTCGGAATGGATAGAAAAGGGCATAACGTGGCATTCGAAATCATAATTGGGAAAAATAGCAAAAAGCCACCATCCAATCCCATTTTTTTCGCCATTTTATACACTGTTGTTTTGGGAAACACACCGTCTCCTAAAACTCAGACTATTGTAAAACCCACTGTTTGACTACGACGTCTCCTCATGTTATGTATGTGTCCACGTATGTTCTTATGTATGTTTTTCATGTGATTTTCAATGTGCATAGGTGAATTTTGTCTAGGAATTTGAAACCGGCATAACCCGTAGACAAAATTCAGCTATGTACATTGAAAAATGCATTAAAAACATGCATGGATACTACACAACATGACGAGATGTCATAGTTGGATAACACACTGTCTCCTCTCTGTTGCAGAGGAACCGGCATATCCTATGTTATATACATATGTGAATTTACGCCTGAAACTGGCATATCCTATGTTATATACATATGTGAATTTTGTCCAAGAGTTAGCTTGCTCCCTCCTTAACTTGTGGACAAAATTCACCTATGTGTATATGATAGCATATGCGGCCATACCGCATGGAGAAAAGAGCCGCAACGGAAGAGGTGGGACCCGCGGCAACGGAAAAGGTTGTCGGACGGAAGGAAAGACATGATGGCCGAATGTCTTATCCCCCGTGTCGTTTGTTGTCCCGTCGTCGGGAAATCGTGTTAGCACTGGCGATTTTTCAAAATAATCGTTCGGCATGGATGGAAAAAGGCCTAAAACATGGCCAAACGAAACCATTATTAGCAAATAATAAAAAGGGCCGACAAGGTCCTATTTTCGTCATTTTTGGACGGCGACGTTTTGGTGGATAGCGAGGGCAAGAGTACCAGCCATGCAGAGCTCCTTCGGGTATGTATATCCGCTCTATGTTATGCACAGAGTAAGAGGGCAATGTATTGAATCCAAGCTTCATAATTTTTAACAACCCTTACTTTCAGCAAAACACTCTTGTTCGATCTCCGCCCAACACATTATTCACATAACAGTTGCATCATGGAAAACACAGTGGGCTATGGCTCACTTATTATTTTATGCAGGTTGTGAGAAATGAATGTTTTGAAGTTCGCATTGTACTCTTTTAACAACACCTACTTTGAGCAAAACACTCTTTTTCAATATCTGCCCATATGTTTCCAACACAAAATTCACATAACAGTAGCATCATGGAAAACACAGTGGGTTGTGGCTCACTTCTTCTTCTTTTTTCCGGAATGTAACAAAATAATGTTTTCAACCTCCCTTTCTTGTCTTATGAGACCCCTTTCTTTAAGAAAAACAGTCTTGCTCACTACCTGTTCATATGCTTCCAACAAAAAATTTACTTAACTGTTGCAGTATGGAAAACACAATGGGTTGTCCCTGACTTTGCAAAAATAGTAAGAAGACAGCAGCTATGCAAACAGTAAGAGGACAATGTATTGAATCTGAGCCTCATAATTTTTAACAACCCTTACTTTCAGCAAAACACTCTTGCTCAATCTCTGCCCAACACATTATTCACATAACAGTAGCATCATGGAAAACACAGTGGGTTGTGGCTCACTTCTTATTTTTTTCAATCTCCTTGTTTAAATGTAATTGGAAAGCTTAAGGTCTGAGTGCACATGGAGGAGTTGGAGTAGAATACCGACGAAATGGAGGTGAGGGGTAATTTGAAATTTGGGAAACACAATGTGGAGTATATCAGTTTCTTGAATGTCTTCCAAATCACACATTCCATTGTTGTGTTTAAATTTAAGTTGATTGATAATAAAACTGCACAAAATAACTCTGAATGGGAAACACAGTGGTGGGTTTCATTTTTTTGAATCTCCTTGTTTTAATGTAGAGGGTTTTACAAGTTCTTTGTGTTTGAAATTTGGGAAATAGAATGTGGAGTATTTCAGTTGCTCGAATGTCTTCAAAATCACACATTCCATTGTTGTGTTTGAATTTCGCACCATTGAAAAAAGAAACTGCAAAAAATAATTTTGAATGGGAAACGCAGTGTTGGGTTTCAATAAAAAAATTGTACAAAATTATTCTGAATGAGAAACACAGTGCTAGGTTTCAGTTATTTGAATCTTCTTGTTTAAATGTAAAGGGTCGTCTCATGGTGGGTTGCTTGCTTCTTAACACGCATGGTCTTGCAACATGGAATGTTTCTTGAATGCCTTCAAAATCACACATTCCATTGTTGTTTTTAAATTCCGCACCATTGAAGAAAAAAAAAGTGCAGAAAATAATTTTGTATGGGAAACATAGTGTTGGGTTTCAGTTATTTTAATCATCCACTTGAGATGTAAAGGGTCGTTTCATGGTGGGTTGCTTGGTTTTTAAGACCCACGGTTTTGTAAGATGGAATGTTAGAAAACAGTATGAAAGTCTTCTAGATCACACCTTCCATTGTTGTGTTTAAGTTTCAAGTATATAACAAATTGCATGCTTCATAACACATTGCATTTTTCAACCTCCACATCACAACATACCCTAGCCCTTTCTGGTTTT
>VCHN02001488.1:0-21975 GCA_007115665.2 Sequoiadendron giganteum | reverse complement strand
GTCCATGGTTTGAGGAAAATCACTTGGATGATGCTCTCCCTCTTACAGTCATATTTTGAGTCTTACAAAATAGAAGGAGCATAATCCATAGGTGGAGACTTCTACCACTAAACCATTGAACTCAAGTGAGTTATGATATGTATATGTTTATGATATTGAGTCATTTGTAAAATGTATTGGAAAGATGAATTTCATTTATTGGAGATTATGTAATGATTACTTCATTCAATTAATGATACATGTAATGTGCATTTATGTTAATGAAAAAATACTTTTTTATGTCCATGTACTTGAGGACTTGTGCTATTTACTTTTCCAAATTAAAACTTAGGTAAATTCTATGGGGTAAATTTTGGGGTGTGTTACAAATTATTCTTTGATAAGGCATGAAATTCAATCATGAACTTCAAAAATTCTTCTTTGATTAGGCATGATATCCAACCATAAACTTCATCACCAATGTTAGCCAAACTGAATATAACAATGACAACCAATGTTGCAAGGTGTGTGCCCTTGATCTCCTTGTATTGTGTAGCACAACGATCGGGTTCATGACATGGATTGACCACCTCTTGTGGATTCATTAACTCTAGTGGTTGTATTAGACATTAACAAGTAAATCTTTTGGTACAACAACCATCTATGCAACAATTGGTATCAGAGCTTGTGTCATAGGTTTGGACCCCTCACTTGCACTGGGGGATTGTTGCAAGGTGTGTTCCCTTGGTCTCCTTATGCAGTGCATCACAACACCTAGGTTCATGACATGGTTTAACCACCTCTCATGGATTCATTCTCTAGTGGTTGTATCGAGTGTTAACAGGTCAATATTTTGGTGCAACAACAACCGTATGTGCAACAACCATTAGCAAGGACTAAAAACTTACCTCTCACATTTTGACATCAATGAAAACCAACAATCAGTGTTGACATAAACGACAACAATTACCAACAATATCCTTAGTGTTGACATCAATGATAACTACCAGAAAACCTATCTTTAGGTTGGGTAGCTAAGGACCACTAGTTGAGGTGGGTAATACCTCCTTAACTTTTGAATCTGCAAGACCAAGGTGGGTTTTCCCTAAAGTTTTGAATTGATGATTGAAACATTGAACGGTACTTTACAACAAAATATAACCATTTTAGAGTGTATCCCAATGTAGGTGTCATAATATACCTATGTGCTACTTTGGACAAGTAATGATAGCACCTTATTAATATATAATCTACCATATAAGTGTCTTAGGATGTATTTATGATACACCCTTGCATTGCAATATTCATTTAGACACGGTAGAATAAAACACAAAATAAAACTTAAAAGGTATTTAAGTTGATGTATTTGGAGTGTATTGTTGAGGATGATAGGAGATAAATCTAGCCACAAACTAGTGCCTTTATCCATTGGGCAACAAATTCTCTATATTTAATCAAATATGTAACAACTAAAAGCAAGGTGGTGCTTTAATCAAGTCACCACACAATACTATTCCTTTCAAAATGCATAGGCAACTTGGGCTCTACATATTAATTTAGAAGGAAAATAAATGGTTGCAAAATATTAAGAGATTCTAATTAGTAACCCTCAAGCATACCCACACTTTTCTTTTATTGAAAAGATACCATGCAAAAGATTTGTAAGGATTTTACAAATGCTTGGTTGAAAAACTAAACAACATAATCTAGAAATGTATACTATACACAAGGAAACAATCAACTACGGTTGAGTATACCTTTAAAAAATCAATCCTCAAAGCTTACAAATATTATTACAGGTTTGAAAGAAAACCCAAATCATTACACTACAAAATAGCTACACCTAGAACTATAAATTGAAACCCTAGGGCTTCCTATAAATATCTTTCTTTTTCTTGCTCTGTAATTGCTTTGCTCCATTCAAAATATTATCATCTTCCCTCTTCTTAATCACTCAAAGTATATCTTTTTACAACATGAAGAGACCCTCAAGGAAAGAACCATGGGCATTTGAAATTATACATGCATCCCATGCCTTCTTGCATCACCTTCACATGTTCATACACTATGAAGCCATTCCCTTACATTGATGAGCACAAAAATGAGGAGGAAAACTCCCCACAAAATTTGCAACAAAATCTAGCTAGGAATGGCCCTCTAATAGAAAGGAATCAACCTATGAACCATAAAGAAACAATGGTGTCACTTTTTCCCACTTATAGTTGTTAATAAATGCAATAAATGTCATCCATGTAGCCTCAATGATCAAATATGATAGTAGAGAAGGTAGTTGCAACATTAATGGTGTTTATGACAAGAAACAAATCCTTTGAGAATATTGTCGAAGTTTCAAGCCCAAACCAACCATTGTATTAAACATTAAATGGTTCACCACCCCAAAAGGTCACCTTAATCAAGTGTCAAGCCTGCAAGTAATTGCTTGTCAAAAGGACTGGTGGGTAGAGAATCCACGAACAAAAAAACCTGAAGATAAAAACCTTCATCAAGCATCCAAACGTCGACCTTATTGTATACTACATACCATGTTGATAAAGAATTCAGCATGAAGAATGTTGAAACTGCAATCCTTGAAAGAAAAACTACATTGGGCATCAAGTGTAGGGGATCAGGGAATGGGGATTGTTGGTTCAAAATTTTGTATACTCGAGAAAGTGTACAAAATTGTGGTTTCAGCCACAGTACATGAGATAAAACTCTCCTAATTAAGGGAAGGCTCCTCCTTTTGCTTTCTATTTTAACAATCTAGAAATTAACTCTAACTATAAATCTATTCTAAATCTGGGTGAAACTCTATCTTGTTCCCTTTTTTTAGACAAGACACTTATTCTTTTCTCTTATTTTAGAAAAGAATCATAGCTGAAAGCATAAATGATTGATGACGTAAAAAAATAAAGAAGCAAATTTTCCATAAAGGCACAAATTCCTCTACTATTTTGGTGTATTTTACAACAACCCAAGCGGACTTCCCGAGAGCTTCTATGAACTTGTCATGTTCAATAGTAAAATTCCAGGAAGCGGTTGGCCAACTCGATGAGAAAAGCGATAATGCTAGTTCTCCTACACTTTAGGCTCTGTAAGACCCAGGGGGGTATTCCCTACAATGTGCTCCTCAAATATAACTTAAAACAATTTCAACTACACATTTATGAACAACATATAGATTCCCCATCCACGCTAAAAGAATGAAATCCTTCAAGAAATTGGCTATTCCTTGAAAAGGCTCAAGTCCAATTAGTAGAGAATCACAAACGCAACTAGAATAGGTTGATAGGAAGTATTTAGATAAAAATTTCTAAATTCAAAACATAAGACATGAGAAACATAACCATGATCATAATACTAGTGCCATATCCTAAAGCAAGGAGTCAAATGAGAAAACTAAACTACATGGCAAATTTCATCTTAAACAATTATGATCTATATGAATTGCATTACAATCCACATATCTATACCACAGTCTATCACTACTTTATGAATCCATTTGGTAGCTTGCATGAACTTACACATTAATTGAGGCATTTAACCAATCCTTTGAAACAGAGCCATCATTAACACATAATTCACAGTAAAGAACAATGAAGATCAATGAAAACAATATTGGATTAATATTTCATTAATAATTCACACAAGATATCACAACAGGAGAGAAAAAAGACTCAAGATATTTTCATATTCAATACAAACATGCTTAAGAACCCCATAATTGACCAAGTTCTTTCATCTAACCTAGAACCTTAAGACAAAGATTTACATTCATACTCTTTGTATCACAAAACTTTTCTTTCTCAAATCTTGTATTCAATAGAATACCTCATGTACCATGACCTAGAATTCTCTTTTATAAAACAAGGGAGCAAAACAAGCTTTAGGCCAGAGGGTACACATGTCCATTTTTCATTAGACCACTAATTCCCAATTCAGTTACAATTGCACCATGTGTTTTCAAGGGAGAAAGAATAAGAAAATAATAATTATTAGTTGTTATGGAGGAAGAGAAACCACCTTTCAAAAGGCAACTTGTTCATACCAAAGGCATCCTTAGCCGATATAATACTTTATTCCACCTCAATAGCTTGTACCTGAAGTTGAGAGAAGAATGCATATTTTCAAAAGAAACTTCTGAAGCCAGACCTGTATTATACATGACCAGGTCGCATTTCTCAACCTTACTACTCATATTTCAAACTCATCGGTGAACACCTTTTTCCATAATTCAAAATCTTGCACAGACGACCACTTAAAAGTAATAACCTGATTAATCTTATCTCAATAGGGTGCATACTTTACCATTACTGATGTGGCCTCCTTATCAAAGTCTTCTAAGAAACTAATGACAAATGATAGTTTCTCAAGTGTATTCTCCAACATACCAATGTTAGCATTTTTGCATATCTCATGTGTTTGAGCTATCATTATATTAGCCATTTGATCTTTCCAAACCTACAAAGGTTTTACCTCGTCATGACTATGCAAAATTTGTGGTAATGGAGTTAAGTCCATTCCATCATATTTGGACTTTAACTCTTTGATCTTTAATTCCATGGGGGAAACATACCCCTTAAACTTTTTCTCCACAACTCCTTTGACAAATTTATAAGTTGACATAACCATAGGATACTTATCCCCATGTTGTTTTGCTCCCACTGCCATGAATGTTAGTTTCTCAAGTTTGGGGCTCCATCTGTCCAGCAATGGGGTGGCCAACTCTCTATCTCTTGGGAACATCCTAAGTGCTTGTAACATCAAATCATAGCTTGTACGAACACTTTTTAATTTTCCCTAGACCCTCCTGTTCAAATGTCTCAATACATTGTCCACAATCAATGAATTGCTCTTCCCTACTGATTCCCATATGTGTTGCACCATCTCCTTATACTCCTTAACTTGACAAATTAATTTATCCCTAGAGAGTCCTCCTCCCGAGCTATTAGCCCTTTCAATTGTAATAGGCACCTATCCCATATTATATGGAACAATAGCTAAGGATTTTCCTTGTGAAGAGGGTTGAGGTTGCTTTAGTAATTCCAACTCAGTTTCTAGCTTTTCCACCTTTTGTTGACTCTTATTATATTGAATAATAATTTCATTGTATTGGCCTCTCAAAGTATCTCGATCCTTGGTCAAATCCTCAACAATTTCCCTAGTGAACTTGGCAACATTAACTACCATATCTGAAGCCTCCAATGCTGGGGTATCAACAACTCTTCTTACAACAAGGTGGCCACTGAAATTAGATGGTTATGTGACTACTGGCTTCCTAGATCTAGTGGAAAAAGACTAGATTGCAAAAGCATCCCACTCCTCACTAAAGGTTGAACCTTTAAGCACCAATATAGCTTCTTCATCGGTTGCAAGAAGCGGCCTATTGGCCCATATTATTGTATCGAACACCACAACATCAACAATATCCCATTCAGGAAGTAACAGTACTACACTCTTATGTACCAATGCCTGGCCTTGCTCTGGTGTTATTTCTTTAAATCTTTCCTTCATCTACAATCTGACATTAGATTAAATTACTTGTTCTAGGAGCTCAGGGTGCAAACTCCTTTCTTGAGCCACCTTCTTAGCATATAATGAAATATGTGCCCTCCATACAAAATCCTTAAAAGCATTGGTCTTGATAAAAGAGTCATCCATCATGAATTCTCTGTAGGCTTCCATCCTTAGGTCATCATTATTGGTTATCCCCCTTATTTCAACTTTTCCCAACCTTAAAATAGCTGCTCCAGAACTTGATGAAATGTCCTGTGAAAAGGATGGCATTCCCTGATGCAATTCATCAGGAGTGACAATGATCTCTTTGTCCTCATCATCATATTCAACTACCTTTGTTCTTTCAATTTTCTCTCTCTGGTGATGATGGACATGTTTGGTGAGAAGGCCTCAGAGGGGAATGTAGATCAACAATATTTGGCAATGACTGCCCTGAAGATGATGGTACAATGTCCTTAGCAGCTTCTTCAGCCCTACTTCCCCTTTTCCTAGAAAAAACCTTGATCTTCTTCAGGGGTTGATAAGAAGGTCTTTCCTCCAACCTTACTTTAGGTTATTCCTCAATAGTTTGTGATTTTCCTCTTTTGTCAACAACCTGCTCGTCCCTTAGAATCCCCACCAAACTTTCAAAATTGTCAATGGCATACACAACCCTATTCAACTCACCATTGATATTTGGTATGGGATTAAACGCAGGTATCTTTTCTTGCTTCTTCTTCACCATCTTGGTAAAGGCAATGTGCTTTGCCTTTCTCTCTTCTTCTATCTCTAAATAAAAAATATTCCTGATAATGTCCTCGGGAAAATAGAAATTGTGGAAAAAATTTCTAGTCCGATGCTTGGCCTTTATTTGAGAAATAAAACCCTCAGGGTCATGATTCCTAGGGCATACATTCTTTAATCCATAAGGTCTAAGAAATGTGTATAAATCCTTCCATCCCCCTTTTTCCATAACAAAGTCAGCAAACGTCGTATACTCAGGAAAGAAAGATCTTTTCTTTTGTTCTATTGGAAAATGTATATCCTGAGCACACCCCCATTGTCTCATGATCTTTAAAAACCCAATTCTTAGAGGCACATCCCTGGGTATTAGTGCCATATACTCTAAAAAAATTTGTATTATGATAAGGGATAATATCTCCCCAATTATGTGTCAAATTTAATTCAGGCCTTCTTTCCATTGGCCTCAAGAAATCATGAATCTCCTTAGGAATCCTGGGCGGATTATGAACCAGAGCTCCTCTTAACTTGGACCCAAAAACATTCTGGAATGTTACATAATCAAATTTATAATCATGCATGTCAAGGATCCTGGTCCAATATTGGATAGGCATGTCAACATTATCCTCCCTCTTCTTCAATTCCAAATCTCTCCCAAACACTGCCTAGCCTCTATACAAAAACATGTGCATCAACAGGGAAAACCACTTGAAACCAACCCAAGTCTTTCCCTCCTTAAGGGCCACCAAACACCCATGCATTTTTTTTGCCAAGTAAGTGGCAAAGTCATATACCACAGTAAAACTTGGATGTTGGAGGTTTACAACCATGTACATGATATCATTAGGCAGAGTGGTCTTCAAACTAATTCATAGAACATGGCATAAGGCACAAACTATCTTCTTGAAATAGTTAGAAAAGTAATTCATAGGAAAAGGTTTTGGCTCATTTTTACCAATCACTACCTACTTCTTATTCTTTCATCTCCCCGAGGTTGCCAAATGAGGTATGAATAGAGATGTTCTAAACAAACCCTTAGTATTTCTGTATTCTTCTCTGAAAACCTCAAGATCGATAGTGACCATATCTTGAATCCATTCATGCAGACCAAATACCTCTATAATTTCCTCCTTGGTTATCTTTACCATTTCTATGCCAGAATGTGTTATGATGTCTTTGGTTACAGGGTCATACATTGCAGCAACATCTTTTAACAAATATACATCCAAATAGACATTAGGGACCACCAGCTTACCAAGATCCAACCTCTAATGGTTACACAGAGGAACACACAAATTCATGTTCCCAAAGCAATTTGAGAACAACTGCCATCCAGTATACAGTAGCTCAGCATCCCGAATCGCACATTGTTTATCAGTTAACCCTTCCAGGAGTAGAGGCCCATAAAACAAAGCCTTCCCCTCAAGCTTTTTGTTGGTAGAGGGTTTTAGTAAGTCTATAATATCCTAGGACAGGGACCTAGTAGAGGTTTCAAAGCCAGAGCTTCAAGCCTTGAGTGCCATTTGCACAAGACAGTGAATAGTTCGAGCTAGGGTTTTGAAGTTTCAAAAAATTATAGCTTACACCCTATAGCCTTAGACAAAATGCTTCACAATTCAAGAAGCTACAACAATTATCAGGACAAGCTTTAATTTTTTTTAAAGAAAATCAACCCAAACAATCCTTCAGGGACAAAACAAAGATGCAGTCGATAATTGTTCTCAAACAACCATAAGACCTTCAAAAAACACAGGATATGGTATATGCGTTACTTATGGTTTCACCTATAGAATGTCAATGGCAGTGAGGCTGAATTTTCACGAAGACAACTCACTTCACTTGGTACCAGGAAAACTTCTTTAGCATGGAGAGATATGCACAAAAATAGCAATTCACTAATCTTTTAGCATTTAATTATGGGAGCACAATCCAAACTCAACCATTACTATTCACTCATGCAAGATAAAATGACTATAGTACAACACCTACCTATTTGAAATGTCAGTCGTTGATCCAAATCAATGTAAGCCAGAAAGAATGACTCAGATCGAGTCAAAAGTGGTTTGAAAATGCCACGTTTGTTCACCAAACCTCAGGCAAATAAAAATTCACCTACAAGACACCACCTCAGCACAAAATGGGTCCCACCTCGATCATCTCTCATATGGCATCGACGTCCACGCATCAACAATTCGCACACCTCACAGCATTATTGAAACTGGTGTTTTAATTGTGCAAGTTCAGCGAGTAATGGCCACGATGTGTTGCTAAAGAAAATAGTTGTCAGCATCAGTATCCTTCATTGGTCAGTGCACAAGGACTGGGCCCCACGATCATAGGCGATAGATGGTAGCATCTTGCATACCTCGCAACATTATTGTGACATCATCAAAAACCTTGCGAGGCCAGCGGGGAACGGTCAGGATGCGAATCATTCCATCTGACAGTTATGAAACCTGCACATGCAAAAAAGTTATTTATAAAAAGGGGACTGACTAGGTGGATAGGGAAATGAACCTTGGGACCGAAAATTTTAGAGATTAGTCTAAAAAATTTAGTCGTTTACCAACTCGACACTAAGAAAAAATAAAACACAGTCAGAACGTGAAAGACCGAGAGGGTGGGTAAAGATGGGCC
This sequence comes from Sequoiadendron giganteum, assembly GCA_007115665.2. Classification (NCBI taxonomy): domain Eukaryota; kingdom Viridiplantae; phylum Streptophyta; class Pinopsida; order Cupressales; family Cupressaceae; genus Sequoiadendron; species Sequoiadendron giganteum. The sequence continues at coordinate 13,122 of VCHN02001488.1, read as the reverse complement.
GGTAATGCAACGACCAGAAAGGGTTCAGACCATACTTATCCAACCGGCCACCCATAATAACAAGTCAACGTTCGGATAGAATAGCCATGACTGAGACTTATGGTAAAAACCCCAAAATCCAAACCAAACCAATTAGAGCCAAGAACACCATAAAAAATAAATTCATAGGGGGGAAATTTAAAAGCTCCACCTGTGGCTCCGACTGGGGATGTATTCCCCCTGCGGGCATAGCAAGATTCTAGAATCTTTGGAGAGCAAACTAGACACTGAGAGAACCAAAACTAGGGACTTGTCTGAACAAGACAAGTAGACAAAGAAAAAACAAAAACAAACACACCTATATACACTACTTATAGGACTGTACATTATACATGGAAAAAGAGCTATTTCAAGAGAAATAGTATTTCAAGAACTGTCCATGTACTGGCAGTTCCAGAAACTTCACCTGTGAGTGACTACAAGAAATATGAATCCTCCCCATGTGTGTCCATAATTATCAATGGGCCTAGCCATAAGGGATCAAACTTTCCATGTTTTCCTTTATCCTTTAATTTTGCATTCTAGAGCAACACCATCACTCCGACCTCAAACTTTCTTTCAATTGCCTTCTTATCATATAGGTGTTTTTCCTTAAGCTGCAATTTTTCATTTCTCTTGTGAGCCTCTCTTCTAGTTTCATCCAGTTGATTCAATTCTTCCATTTTGTGTTGCATTTCATCACATACATCATCATCATACTCTTGGACAAACTCGTACATTTTCAACAAATTGTTTTGTGGTATACGTGATTCCATCCCATAAACAAGGTTAAAAGGTGAATGACCAATTGCCTTCTTGAATTGCCTTCTTGATAGTTGTTTTGTCAACCCATAGTGTTAATTTCAATTTTGAATCCCAAGCCTTCTTATTTTTCTTGATCATACGCTTGATAATCTTCATTAGGCTCTTATTGCTAGACTCTGCTTGTCCATTTCCTTGGAGGTGATACAGAGAAGAGTATGAAATAGTTATACCATATTGATTAAAAAAATCAACAAATTCCTCAGATCTAAAGCACATAGCATTATCTGAAACAATTCTTTCAGGTACCCCAAATCTGCTTAAGATATTATTAGTCAAAAAATCAATGACTACTTTACTTGTTGCCCTTCTGGTTGGGATTGCTTTAATCCATTTAGTAAAATAGTCAGTTGCCACCAATATCCATGCATGTCCTCCACTAGATTTTTCAGATATTTCTCCTATGAAGTCAATGCCCCATTGTTGGAAAGGAGCTAAAACAAACACTGGTCTCAAGGGAAAATTACCATAAAACTTCAACTTCCCGAAAAACCTCTGACAAGTGTCACATCTTTTGACATACCTATGAGCATCCTTGAATACAGTAGGCCACCAAAACCTACTCTTAAAATCTTGTGAGTTGTTGTCTTAGCCATGTAATGGCCTCCACAAGCTCCTTTGTGCATTTCTACTAGTAGATCCTCAACTTGATCTCCATCCACACATCTAAGTATAATACCTTCAGGGCTCCTCCACCAGAGCTCATCATCAATAATGACATACCTAATTGCTCATAATTTAAGGGTTCTTTCTCATTAAGTGGCATACCTTCAGGACAATGCATTATCTGTAGATATTCAACAATCCTCCTATACCAGCCACAAGTTTACATATCACAAATAGGTGCAATATTCTTTTGTTCTATCTGGTTTATTTGATTAGCCTCCAAATTAGCTTCAGCCATTAATTTGGCTAAACCTTGACCCCTTACGAGCTTGGTAATTTGTATGTCAATATTAAATTTATGGATTCTATTTATCCATCTACACCACCTTCTTGTAGTCTCTTATTGGGTGAAGATATCCTTAACTGCAGTTGTTGGTACATATGCGACAACAGTTGCTCCCATCAGGTAAGGCTTGAAATTTTTAACTACTTTTACCAGAGCATACGCCTGCTTCTCTTCTATATCATACTTTAATTCCGTAGCCTACAATGACTTACTAAAAAATGCAATTGGCTGCTCAAAACCATCATTGTTTTTCTGCAATAAAACCCCAACTATAGTGTGAAAAGAAGAAAAAGTAAACAACTGAAAAGGTTTTGAATAATCAGGTGACTTAAGAACAGGGGCCTGCTTGATAGCATCTTTAATAGCTTGAAAATATTTGGAAGGCTCCCTTGTCCATACTATCTTTTCTCCCTTTTTCAACATCTTAGAAATTGGGCAGACAATCTCAGCAAAATTTGTGGCAAACCTCCTTAGAAAATCTATCTGCCCAAAGAAATATTGAATACATTTTACATTTCTTGGTTGTGTGATCTTATCAATAGCCGCCACTCTTTTTGAATCAATCTGAACCCCATCCTTTGAAACAATATGCCCTAGCAACTTTCCTTCTTTTACTCTGAATGCACACTTCCTAGGGTTTAGAGATATCCCATATTCTAGAGCTCTAATAAAAATATTTTCTAAATGAGAACAATGGTCATCCTCATTCTTGCTATGGGCAGTAAGATCATTCTGGTAAATTGCAAGGAATAAGTCAATAAAATCTACAAAGGCTACATCCATAGCCCTTTGAAAAGTTGCACCAACATTTATTAGTCCAAATGGCATTCTTACATAAATGTATGTTCCCCATGGTGTGGTAAAAGCAGTCTTGAATTGCTCAGACTCCTTGACCATTACTTGGTTATAACTAGAAAATCCATCCATCATGGAGAGTAGTTCACACCCTGTGACCTTTGGTAGCATAGATTCCATATTAGGCAGTGGGTAATTATCTTTCAAGGAAGCAACATTCAAGTTTCTAAAATCAACACACAACCTAATGTCCTCATTTTTCTTCCTTACAGGGACCAAGTTAGAGACCAAGATGAGTGCCTAATTGGTTTAATGATTCCTGCATCCCTTAATTTAGCAAGCTCTTCCTGCATTTTGGGTTGTAAGGTAGGGTTAATTGGTCTATATTTCTGCCTGAATGGCTTCATATCAGGTTTTAATGGGATTTCATGTTGGAAAAGATCCTCCCTATATGCTTTGAGGTCCTCATATGACCAAGCGAAAACATGTCTATATTTTCTAAGTAGGGTAATCAACATGTTTCTAACATGTGGCTTCATTTTCTTTCCGATATAAACCTTCTTAGGAGCACTTTTTGTTCCTAAGTTTATTTCTTCTAAATCTTCCTTATGAAAGGGTGCTTGCTTGGTATTGGACATATCATGACCATCAAAAGCCCTTTCAAGTGCAACCAAGCCTCAAGGAATAGTATTTGTTTTGAGTTGAATTACCTCATTCCTAAATAGAGTTTATTTCCCATCAATGTCAATTACAAATGAGCCAAAATCAATTTCATGGGTCTCATATTGATCAACACAATGCAGAAATTTCAAAATATCTGTGTCATCATCAAATACCTGCCAGTTGCAAATATTATCTGGTACTATAGGCCTGGTTTGTATTTTTATTTGTGAGATGCCACCAAAGGTGACATCATCAAGTTTAACAACTATTTTGGCTAATAATTCAGCCCTAGCATTTTATCCTCTCTCGACCCATTCAATGCCAAAAGCATCAAAGGCCTCAATGGTATCCCACACTGCATTTTTGTATTGCCTAAGTCTTTTATCTTTAGTTGCAAAGCGGGATCTAATCTAGGAAACAACCAACTCAGAGTCTCCCAATAATTTTAAATCCTTAATACCATGCTTTGAAGCTATCTTTAGAGCAAGTATAAGAGCCTCATACTTAGCGACATTGTTGGTACAAGCAAATAGCAACAAGAAAGAATACTTGAATTTTTTACCTTGAGGGGAAGTGAAGAATATTCTTGCTCCTGAGCCATCTCTGGAACATGCTCCATCAAAATGAATTCTCCATAAGTCATCTTCTGATGATATCTTTAGCACTTCTTTATCAATAGGTGCTAGCTGGATTTCTTCTTCTATTTTATCTTCCTCAACACAAAATTTTTCCAAATCTGTTTCCACAAAGTTGATTCTGATAGGCTCTAGTGATTCCTCCACATTTTCAATCATATGAGGGGATCTCTTTTCCCTATTTACTTTAACATCTTTCTGCTCAATAGAGAATGTACAAAAAGATAAATCACATTGTATGCTCCCACCCATTGAAGCACTCCAATCCCGAGATAACAACATGACATAAGTAGGTGGGATGTCCACCACTATGCCACTCATGTGTAACTCCTTCTCAGGGAATGTTGCCAATCTGTATGGAATGTCATTTATAATCCCTATGACAGGCACTTCCCGAGAATCCATTGCATAGAATTTACCATATGTACTATCTATTTCTAAACCCATTGAATGCATTATCTTTACTGGTATCACGTTGTTAGAAGCTCCTGAATCAATCATACAATTTCTCAACATTTTTCCATCAATAATCAGGCTCAAGAAAAATGGATTGACATGGTTGGGGTTAGCTGTAATAGTAGTTCCTAGATATATTTGAGGGCTATCTAAGGTAACTTCTTCCATAATTTTTTGCTTTTCTTGATCCTTTTTTGAGTTTATCTGATCAGATACCACCTTACCCCTTTTACTTGTAGGAATGTTATTAATGAGTGCTACAATTTTATCCTTATGTTCATCTATTTGCATCATTTCTAAAAATGGAACAGTAACCTTGACTTGAGAAAGTACTTGGAACATATCTATTGCAGTTTATTTTGGTAATTCAGGAAAATTTGTGTCCTCAGAAATTACCTTTTCTTTTCCCTTTGGAGTTTCATTATCATGAGGGTGTTGATTACTGACCTTGATATTTTGGGAGACAACTTCACCCTTTATCCTGGTCTTATCTACCTTCTTTGCCCATATCCTGGGCTCCCTAATTTCCATAGGCTTTGAATCTACATTCTTAGCCTCCAAGTTGATATATGTTCTAGCTGCATCTTTCTCCTTTACAAACAGACTACAAGGCTTTCCTGAATCTCCTAGAACAGTTCGGTTTCTCAATTGTATGTTGTTCCTTGCCCTAGCAACTAGAGCCACTGTATATTTTTCAATTTCCTCACCAGAGGGTCTTCTCAAAATAGTATTATCTATCTCCAATTCATTTACAAAGCAATCATCATTGTCTCCTTCATTTGAAAACACTTGTTGATGATGTACATCATTCTGTTGTCTTTGGATATCAACATCTCTACCACATGGCTCATCATTTGAGGAGTAATCCTCATAGGCCAAATCAGCTGGTCCTATTAATACATTAGTCATTGTATCCTAATCATGGGGAGACTGAGAATCTCCCGGGTCATCCTGAGATTCCACCATTGATTGTGCTATTGCACATTATTGCAAAGCATGTGGCATCCCACACACTTCACACCGTGGTAAATTTTATGTTACATTTAGAGAATTCTTTTGTAAGGGATCAGGTGGAACTTGATTATTTCTCTAATTTCCTTCTAGGGGCTTCCCATTATTCCAATTAGTGTTGTAAGGATAATCCTGCAACCTGGGAGGCCTTTCATTTCTTTGAAAATAAGGCTTATCATTTTTTGCTTGCTTTCGTAGCAGGGTAAGGACCTGATCTATCTTCTCATCAGCAGTCGTGGGCTTACTAACCTTCTCGGTTTGGTTCCTTATGCCTTTAGGAATTTTGGGATCTTCCCTTCTCCCCACTTTTCCAGAAGCTCTTCTATTATTTTCAATATTTATCACCATCTTGTATGCCTGTCTCAAATTTCGAGGGTCTTTATCTCTTAGTAGATAGCACATTTTAGCATCGTAGGAATTACAATATACAACTAGGCAAGCACTTTCGTTAAGCCTTAAGTATGTAGGAACTCTTGTCATAGCTTTCTAGAAGTGAGCATTAAACTCAGTAACCAGTTCATTATATCCCTTGGTAATATTATTGAAATAATTCAATTTAAACCTTGGGTCAGTTTGATCCCCATATTGTTCCCTGAAGACTCTGCAAAAAGCATCTTTGGAATCAATACTAGCATTAGGTAACCCTCTATACCAATCTTTAGCATCTTCAACCAATGACTGCATGAAATATTTCATTGCTACATCATCATCCCATAACTCAAAATCTTCAACAAAACCTTGGAAAGCTTTTAGATGATCTTCCCCACTAAAAGCATTATTACCAGTGAATTTTGGAGATGTTTATGTGCATTATCTGGGACTAGATTCGGGTACCCCGGAATGTTGCTAAAGCACAATTGTCTATATCTATCAACATGGGGTGCTCCCCCACCACGTTCATTTCTAGGGGTGGCTTGTTGCTCAACATCCTTCTTGTCACCCCCTCTTTATCTTTCCCACTACTACCATGCTTTCTATTTTTTCCAGTACTTCCTTCTTCATCCTCTGAGTAGGAACTAATGTTTTTGTGACCACCTCCACCTTGGTTACCGCCGCCACCTCCTTTAGGGATTTTCTTTTCAGAATTCTTACTTAGAGACTCATTTTCACTCTGCCCTAAACTAGAGGCTTTAGGGGTAGGTGTATAAATCTTTAGGAAAGTTATTTTTCTTTCCATTTCGGCATTAACAGCTTCTATTACCGCCTTTCTCAGATCAGACTACAACTGATTATTTATTAATTTCAATTTCAAGAGTTTGAGGTTTTGGGGGAAATCTAATGGCTCGGGATCAGTTTTGACCCCTTTTACTATAACATTATTTGTTTCAACATTAGTATCAACATGACTCTTATAATTGAAAGAATTGTGAGACATTTTCTTGGACTGATCAATAGGGGCTTTCCTGTGATCCACAAAGGTTGCCTTCTTAGATCCAGTGAATGGGTCAGAGGTTTTAGTAGCTGAGATAGAAGAGGTATATGTAGCAGTGGCAGAGGTTCACATAGAAATTGTTGCTTTAGGCACCTCACGAGCCCTTTCAGCATCTACCTTAGCTACTGTTTCCTCAAAGGCTTTCCTCTTAGCCACTTCTTCTCTCATCTTTTCAACTTTCTTTTTCTGAGCATTTCTTTCAAGCTGCTTGGCCCGAAATATTTCCAAATTCTGTTTTATTATCTTATCCCTACTGTCCTCTGCCTCTTGCAACCTCTTTTCTTCTTCAATCAAGGTTTGCATATCCCTATCTATATCTGTTTCATTTTCGAGGATATCTCCTACCTCACTTGGAGCAGGAGTATAATAAGGTTGTTCTACCTAGTCTTCATCTTGAAGAAAAGGCACTTCATCATTCAAAGAAGCCCCTCGTGGTTGGAAATTTTGTCCAGTGAAAACAAACATAGCACTAGGTGTTGTGGCTTCTAGGAATTGTTTATCCTGTTCCCAGAAACCCCATCATTCCTCTTTATACATATCATTTTCATCCTCACGAGTCATTTCAATAGGAAAACTACCATGGTCCATATTAGATATAACAAATTTTGAGGAATATCCACTGATAAAAGCACTATTTACCTCAACATTTAAAGTAGGAGAAGAAACAGCAAGAGACGAAACAAACTTGGTGTATCATTTACTTTCACCCATCTTTTGTCCTGTCCAAGTTCGAGCTCTAGCATTGGCTCTAGATGCTTTTTTGTGTAGCTTCTAGTCTTATTCATGGCTTTCGGTGCACGAGGACCTTCCTTTGTACATTGCTTTTGGTACTTTATATGAATATTAGTGTTCAAGATATCAGAGTCGCCACCCAAAATGTTGGGAATTATGAAGTGATTGCACTTCGCTTTTGCACTTGTGACTTTGGATAAGATCCTAAACATCACCCGACACACTGACAAAGATCATATGAACACTAGACGCATGTGCTAGACATGACAAATATACTCACAATTTAAAACAATTATTTTCCGATAATGAAGAATATTGTGACAAATGACTCTGACTATACCAGATTTGCACTAGAGACTTTGAATTTGATAGCTCCCCAGTAGAGTCACCATTCTATTGGTGTTTTTTACAACTACCCAAGTGGACTTCCCGAGATATTCTATTAACTTGCCACGTTCAATAGTAAAAGTCTAGGAAGTGGTTGGCCAACTCGACGAGAAAAGCGATAATGCTAGTTCTCCTACACTTCGGGCTCTATAAGACCCAAGGGGGTATTCCCTACAATGTGCTCCTCAAATACAACTTAAAACAATTTCAACTGCACATTTATGAACAACAAATAGATTCCCCATCCACGCTAAAAGGATGAAATCCTTCAAGAAAATGGCTATTCCTTGAAAATGCTCAAGTCCAATTAGCAGAGAATAGGAAATATTTAGATAAAATGTTCTAAAGTCAAAACATAAGACATGAGAAACATAACCATGATCAAAATACCAGTGCCATATCCTAAAGCATAGAGTCAAATGAGAAAACTGAACTACAGGGAAAATTTCATCTTAAACAATTATGATCTATATGAATTTCATTACAATCCACATATCTATACCACAATCTATCACTACTTTATGAATCTAGTTGGTAGCTTGCATGAGCTTACACATTAATTGAGGCATTTAACCGATCCTTTGAAACAGAGCCATCGTTAACACATAATTAACAGTAAAGAACAATGAAGATCAATGAAAACAATCTTGAATTAATATTTCACACAAGATATCACAACAGGAGAGAAAACAGACTCAAGAGATTTTCATATTCAATACAAACATGCCTAAGAACCCCATAATTGACCAAGTTCTTTCATCTAACCCAGAACCTTAAGACAAAGATTTACATTCATACTCTCTGTATCATAAAACTCTTCTTACTCAAATCTCGGATTCAACAGAAGACCTCCTGTACCATGACCCAGAATTCCCTTTTATAAAACAAGGGATCAAAACAAGCTTTAGGTCGGAGGGTACACATGTCCATTTTTCATTTGACTGCTCATTCCCAATTCAGTTACAATTGCATCATGCATTTTGAAGGGAGAAAGCATAAGACAAGAATAATCATTAGTTGTTATGGAGGAAGAGAAATCACCTTTCAAAAGGCAACTCGTTCATACCAAAGGCATCTTTAACCGATATAATACTTTATTCCACCTTAGCAGCTTGTAACGGAAGTTAAGAGAAGAATGCATATTTTCAAAAGTAACTTTTGAAGCCAGACCTCTATTGTATATGACCAGGTTCCATTTCTCAACCTTAGTACTCATTTTTCAAACTCATCAATGACCACCTTTTTCCATAATTCAAAATCTTGCTCGGATGACCACTTAAAAGCAATAACCTGATTAATCTTATCTCGATAGGGTGCATACTTTACCATTACTAACGTAGCCTCCTTATCAAAGTCTTCTAAGAAACTAATGAAAAATGATAGTTTCTCAAGTGTATTCTCCAGCATACCAATGTTAGCATTTCTAAATATCTCATGTTTCTGAGCTATCATTATATTAGCCATTTGATCTTTCCAAACCTGCAAAGTTTTTACATCATCATCACTACGCAAAATTTGTGGTAATGGAGTTAAGTCCATTCCATCATATTTGGCCTTTAACTCTTTGATCTTTAATTCCATGGGGGCAACATACCCCTGAAACTTTTGCTCCACAACTCCTTTGCCAAATTGATAAGTTGACATAACCATAGGATACTTATCCCCATGTTGTTTTGCTCCCACTGCCATGAATGTCAGTTTCTCAAGTCTAGAGCTCCATCTGTCCAGCAATGGGGTGGCCAACTCTCTATCTCTCGGGAACATCCTAAGTGCTTGTAACATCAAAGCATAGCTTTTATGAACACTATTTAATTTTCCCTAGACCCTCCTATTCAAATTTCTTAATACAGTGTCCATAATCAATGAATTGCTCTTCCCTGTTGATTCCCAGATGTGTTGCACCATCTCCTTATAATCCTCGACTTAACAAATTAATTTCTCCCTAGAGAGTCCTCCTCCTAGGCTATTATCCCTTTCAATTGTAATAGGCACATGTCCCATATTATATGGAACAATAGCTAAGGATTGTCCTTGTGAAGAGGGTTGAGGTTGCTCTACTAGTGGGTCAAAGACAATGCAGCTAAAGCTAGCCTGCCCTTGAGACTTCAATGTCTCCATTTGTTGCTTTAGTAATGCCAACTTAGTTTCTATCTCTACCACCTTTTGTTGACTCTTATTATATTCAATAATAATGTCATTGTATTGGCCTCTCAAAGTATCTCAATCCTTGGTCAAATCCTCAACAGTTGCCTTAGTGAACTTGGCAACATTAACTAGCATATCTGCAACCTCCAATGTTGGGGTATCAGCAACTCTTCTTACAACAAGGTGACCACTTAAATTAGATGGTTTTGTGACTACCAGCTTACTAGATCCAGCGGACAAAGACCAAATTGCAAAAGCATCCCACTCCTCACTAAAGGCTAAACCCTTTAAGCGCCAGTGCAACTTCTTCATCGGTTGCAAGAAGTGGCCTATTGGCCCTTCTTATTGTATCGAACACCACATCATCAACAATATCCCATTCAAGAAGTAATAGTACTCCACTCTTTTGTACCAGTGCTCAAGCTTGCTCTAGTGTTATTTCTTTGAATCTTTCATTCATCTGCATTCTGGCATTAGACTGAATTACTTGTTTTGGGAGCTCAAGGTGCAAACTTATTTCTTGAGCCACCTTCTCAGCATATAATGAAATATGTTCCCTCCATATAAAATCCTTAAAAGCATTGGTCTTAATAAAAGATTCATCCATCATGAATTATTTGAAAGCTTCCATCCTTAGGTCATCATTGTTGGTTATCACCCTTATTTCATCTTTTCCTAGCCTTAAAATAGTCGCACCAAAACTTGATGAAATGTCCTATGAAAAGGATGGCATTCCCTAATGTAATTCATCAGGAGTGACAATGATCTCTTCGTCCTCATCATCATCATATTCAACTACCTTTGTTCTTTCAATTTTTTGTCTCTTTGGTGATGATGGACATGTTTGGTCAGATGGCCTCAAAGGGGAACCCAGATCAACAATATTTGGTAATTTGTGCCCTGAAGATTATGGTACAATGCCCTTAGCAGCTTCTTCAGCCCTACTTCCCCTTTTCCTAGAAAAAACCTTGATCTTCTTCGGGGGCTAATAAGTAGGTCTTTCCTCCAACCTTACTTCAGGGTACTATTCAATAGTTTGTGATTTTCCTCTTTCTTCCACAACCCGCTCATCCCTCAGAATCCCCACCAAACCTTCAAAATTGTCAATGGCATACACAAACCTGTTCAACTCACCATTGATATTTGGTATGTGATTAGAATTAGGTATCTTTTCTTGCTTCTTCTTCACCATCTTGGTAAAGGAAATGTACTTTGCCTTTCTCTCTTCTTATATCTCTAAATAAAAAATGTTCCTGATAATGTCCTCAGGAAAATAGAAATTATAGACAAAAGTTTCAATCTGATGCTTGGCCTTCATTTGAGAAATAAAACCCTCAGGGTCATGATTCCTAGGGCGTACATTCTTTAATCTATAAGGTCTAAGCAATGTGTATAAATCCTTCCATCCCCATTTTTCCATAATAAAGTCAACAAACGTCATATACTCAAGAAAGAAAGATCCTTTCTTTTGTTCTATTGGAAAATGTATATCCTGAGCACACCCCAACTGTCTCATGATCTCTAAAAAACCAATTCTTAGAGGCATGTCCCTTGGTAAAACGTATGGGTTGATATTAGTGCCAAATACTTTAAAAATTGTTGTAATATGATAGGGGATAATATCTCCCCAATTATGTGTCAAATTTAATTAATGCCTTCTTTCCATTCGCCTCGAGAAATCATGAATCTCCTTGGGAATCCTGGGAGAATTCTGAACCAGAGCTCCTCTTAACTTGGACCCAAAAACATTTCGGAACGTTACATAATCAAATTTATAATCATGCATTTCAAGGATCCTGGTCCAATATTGGACGGGCATGTCAACATTATCCTCCCTCTTCTTAAATTACAAATCTTTCCCAAACATTGCCTGGCCTCTATACAAAAACATGTGCATCAACAAGTAAAACCACTTGAAACCAATCCAAGTCTTTCCCTCCTTAAGGGCCACCAAACACCCATGCATTTTTTTTGCCAAGTAAGTGGCAAAGTCATATACCACATTAAAACCTGGATGTTGGAGGTTTACAGCCATTTACATGATATTAGTAGGCAAAGTGGTCTTCAAACTAATCCCTAGAACCTCGCATAAGGCATAAACTGTCTTCTTGAAATAGTTAGAAAAGTAATTCACAAGAAAAGGTTCTGGCTAATTTTTACCAATCACTACCTGCTTTTTAGTCTTTCCTCTCCTTGAGGTTTCCAAATGAGGTATTAACAGAGATGTTCTGAACAAACCCTTAGTATTTTTGTATTCTTTTCTGAAAACCTCAAGATCGATAGTGACCATATCCCGACTCCATTCATGCAGACCAAATATCTCTGTAATTTCCTCCCTGCTTTACCATTTCTATGCCATAATGTGTTTTGACGACTTTGGTTACAAGTTCATACCTTGCAGCAACATATTTTAACAAATCTACATCCAAATAAACATTAGGGACCACCAGCTTACCAAGATCCAGCCTCCAAGGGCTACACAGAGGAACACACAAATTCCTATTCCCGAACTAATTTAAGAAAAACTGTCATCCAATATACGATAGCTCAGCGTCCCAAATCACACATTGTTTATCAGTTAGCCCTTTCAGGAGTAAAGGCCCATAAAAAATAGCCTTTCCCTCAAGATTTTTGTTGGTAGAGGGTTTTATTAAGTCTATAATATCCTAGGACAAGGACCTAGTAGAGGTTTCAGAGCCAGAGCTTCAGGCCTTGGGTGCTATTTGCACAAAACAAAGGATAATTCGAGCTAGGGTTTCGAAGTGTCAAAAAATTATAGCTTACACCCTATAGCCTTAGACATAATGCTTCACAATTCAAGAAGCTACAACAATTATCAGGACAAGCTTTAAAACATTTTAAAGCAAATCAACCCAAACAATCCTTTAGGGACAAAACAAAGATGCAGTCGATAATTGTTCTCAAACAACCATGAGACCTTCAGAAGACACGGGATATGGTATATGCATTACTTACGGTTTCACCTATAGAATTTAAATGGCAGTGAAGCTGAATTTTCACGAATATGGATCACTTCACTTGGTACTAGGAAAAATTCTTTAGCACAGAGAGAT